>RJWK010049834.1:0-16483 GCA_004363435.1 Platanista minor | reverse complement strand
CCCACCAGCAGTGCAAGAGTGTTCCCTTTTCTCCACAGCCTCTCCAGCATTTATTGTTTCTAGATTTTTTGATGATGGCCATTCTGACCGGTGTGAGATGATACCTCATTGTAGTTTTGATTTGCATTTCTGTAATGATTAATGACGTTGAGCATTCTTTCATGTGTTTGTTGGCAGTCTGTATATCTTCTTTGGAGAAAGGTCTTTTTAGGTCTTCTGCCCATTTTTGGATTGGGTTGTTTGTTTTTTTGTTATTGAGCTGCATGAGCTGCTTGTAAATTCTGGAGATTAATCCTTTGTCAGTTGCTTCATTTGCAAATATTTTCTCCCATTCTGAGGGTTGTCTTTTGGTCTTGTTTATGGTTTCCTTTGCTGTGCAAAAGCTTTTCAGTTTCAGTAGGTCCCATTTGTTTGGGGTACCTTTTTTTTTTGGTGAGTTCCAGTGTCTTCCTGGTGATGATTGTCTGGCAGTTAGTTGTGATTCCAGTGCTCTTGCAAGAGGGAGTGAGCACACGTCCTTCTACTCTGCCATCTTGAACCAATCTGCGTCTCAGTCTGTTTTTTTTAAAAATGTTTCTTTTCGCCCCTACCTGGTGGCTCAGCTCTTGGTTTGCCCAGGACGGTCCTCGTTTATGTCACTTACCGCATTGTAATTATTAACAGCACCCCGTTTTACTCCTAGGAGTATCTTAGGTTGGATGATAAATAATATGGCCACTAATGGAGCTAAGGTCATCTTCCTTAAAATGTGCCCCCCCTCCCCCTGCCGTGGAGTATGGGCAGGAACTGTGGTCTGAGTAATGCTAATAAACTTTTTAGTATTCGCCAAACTTTTACCAAGAGTAATGATTAGTGAAAACCTATTACTATTATTATCCCCGCTTGAGCCGGTATCCTCCTCAGGTAACCCCTGACCTGTGATATCTCCATTAAAATGATGGCTGTGAAAGCTACAGGGAGAGCACCTCCTCCTGGAGGTGGCATCTGGCAGGCTAGGTGGGTGGGCTTCTGGGTTGCTTGGTCCCAGCCGGTTGTGGGACCGGGGGGAATGTTGACAGTCTTGGGACTGGAGAGACAGTACCTAAAGGGGTCTCCTGAAGGTGTGTGCTAGTCCAGCCAGTGAACGTGCTTAGCTCAGGCAGAAAGAGCCAGCTGAATAGGAAGCTGAGGCAAGGGAAATGTGAGTGGCTGGGCACCAGGGAAGTCCTGGTTCAGGTGGAGAGGCTGGCAGGCCCCCAGATGACCCAGACCTTCACTGTCTTAGCTAGCTTCGACGATAAGCTGATTGTAGTGCTTTTGTAGTGGGTTGGGAGGAAGAGTGGGCCAAGGGCTCTGGGGGGCCTGGTGGCTCCCTGTGCCCTTGGGCTGTGCAGAGGCTGAGGAAACTGGATTCTCAGCCCTGATGGAAGGACACTGTGTCTGAGGTGGGGCTTAGTAACTGAGTTTGAATTCTGTGGTGACTGTCCTGGCTTATTACCAGCTGTGTCATCTCGATCTTGGTCCAGTTCCAGTTGGAGCCAGTCTCTTTTTCTCTTTTCTTTTTTTTTTTTTTTTTTTAATTTGGCCATGCCACTTGGCTTGTGGGACCTTAGTTCTGCCGTGAGGGATTGAACCCACACCCTCTGCTCTGAAAGCCCTGAGTCCCAACCACTGGACGGGCAGGGAATTCCCCAAGCCAGTTTCTTTATTTGCCGATTTAACATATTAGTATTACCCTTGTAGGGTGGATGGAAGAAGATTTTAGCCACGTTTGCTTTTGCTGCTTTCCTCTGGGACCCGCCTGAAGCCCAGCTACCTCTCCCAGGTTCCCCAATACCCTGCCTTCTACGGGACATTCTTTTATGATCTCTGCTGAATCAGAGGCCAGTACTTAGTATTTCAGGATTTTTCTGAGAGTGCGTTAGGCCTTTGGCGTCTGACTCGCCGTGCTCTCTGCTTGGAACACGAGGACCCTGCTCATCCTTCGGGTCTCGGTCCGCACCTGGCCCCCTCGGTGAGCTCTGCCCCTCACGCCACCTAAAGCAGCTGCCTCCGCCCTCAGCCGTGTCTCCCTCTTCTTATCTTCCATCTGGTCATTATCATTGTTCTGGCCCTATCTTTTTAATTTGATGATTGTCCTCTTCCCTTCCCGAATGTGAGCTCCATAAAAAAGACCTAGAACCTGGAAAAGTGCCTGTTACACGATGGGTGCTTAAGCGTTAACTCGAAATAATGGTATGATGCCCGTTTCCCTATAGTCCTGTTGTTGAGATTCCCAGTGAAGAAAGTGAGTTTGTGTGTTGCATCCTTTTGTATTAATAAAGGGGTTACGCATATGCTGTGGTTTGGGGGCTGCTTCCCTGGGGATCGAGGGAGGAAGATCTCATTTGGCTCCGGCCTCTTTCGGGGGAGAGAGAGGGAGCAGCCCTTCCTCTGCTCTTGGGTTACACAGCAGGGTCCTGGGGCCCTTTGACTGTTCTTAACCCTTTGCGGGGTGTGTGTGCGGTGGTCTCTCTAACCTCTGTGCCCCCATCCTGATGAAGTGCAGGTGACCTCCATGAGGGGCGAGTAGAGAGGCTTGTGAGAGGGAATCAGATTACTTTGAAAATGGCATTCAGGTCACAGGGGCTAGTTAGGGCTGTGGGGAAACGGGACAGCCTGGAGCCAAGGTGACAGGCCATCTTAAAGTGTCTCCTACAAAGCATTCTCTTTGCTCACAAAGCCTGTTTGTGTTGTTTTCAGTTGTTTTTTTTTCCCGCCTCTGCAAGCTTATAGGAAGCATTTTCTTTTTTAAAGCAAATGTGAGAAGGTACCAAAATTATTAAGGAAGCTGTTTTAGCCTGTCCTAGGATTCACTAGGGAGTTTCATCTCTCTCAACTTACTTCCTATCAAATAAGCCCTTTAACAGACCACATACAGAGGCTTTTCAGAAGATGTTTTTGTTCTCTCTGAATATGCAGCTTATTCAAGCTGAGGGTTGGTATGTTCATAATTGACCTAATGCTTCAAAGAATGAACTGGTTTAGCTGGAATTTTCCTAAAGTCTGTCCTAGTGACTTAGTATTGCCCAGATAGAAAATGTATAATTTATAATTAGCTTTTCCCCCTTAACTCTGAGTAATAGGCAGAAAGCCTATTACATTTTAAATTGGGTTATCATTTTGACAGCTCTTCTCAGTGTTATGTAAAGAATTCCACATTCCAGGCCTGGATTTTTGAGAGCTCAGAGCTCTAAACAGTTACCTAGAAGAAAGATGGACAGAACAGTCACAAAGAAGGACTGATGTGGTGTGGAAGAGCGGTTTTATGTTCAAAGCCAGCGTGGGCACTGGAAATTTTTCCATCACGCCTTCTGCCTCAGGGCTGTGGGCCTTCTATGTTTTTTTTATGGAGCTTAAGCAATCCCTCAGTTATTAGCTCATGCATAATTACCAGAAATATGAACTCAAGGACTTCTCTGGTGGCGCAGTGGTTAAGAATCCGCCTGCCAATGCAGGGGACACGGGTGCAAGCCCTGGTCCGGGAAGATCCCACATGCCGCAGAGCAACTAAGCCCGTGCGCCACAACTACTGAGCCTGCGCTCTAGAGCCTGCGAGTTACAACTACTGAGCCTGCGAGCCACAGCTACTGAGTCCACGGCCCCTAGAGCCCGTGCTCCACAACAAGAGAAGCCACCACAATGAGAAGCCTGCGCACCGCAACGAAGAGTAGCCCCCACTCGCCGCAACTAGAGAAAAGCCCCGCATGCAGCAACGAACACCCAATGCAGCCAAAAATAAATAAATAAATAAATAAATAAATAAAGTGATGTGTGGTCTCTATGCACTTATTAAAAAAAAAAGAAATGTGCACTCAAATCACTGCTTTTTTTTTTTTTTTTTTAAACCCTTTACCTTTTCTCCTAATCATGTAGGGTTGGTGACATAAAAATTAAATGAAAAAAATAGGCTCACCTACTTTATTAGTTATTCTGTTTACTTGGAGAAAAGTCATAGCTGTGTCATCAACTAACTGCCCTTTCTCTTCAAACCTCATACCATTTGCCAAGAGATAATTGTGAATTGTAGGACAACCGAGGCCGGGGGTTGAAGTCTCTGTCGGAATGTTCCTATGGGGCCTTAAATATTTAAAAATTAGTCACCTGGCTGTGTGACGATATAGAAGAATCTGATGGCCAGGCCTGAGGAGAAAGAAGTTTGGGCAGAAGCATGAAGAGCTGAAGCAGATTGTTAAGAAAATCCTGGAGCCAGCTGCAAGAGGCATCGGAGAGAACGAGAGGGTTAGTGGTACTATACCAGTCTTAGGGTCCTCAACTCTCTCAGTGGAACAGAAGGAAACGCACCAAATGCTGCCTCATTGAACATGATGAGTTTAATTTTAACTTTCTGTATTTTCGATGACATCCTCTGGGGAATTGAAGGCACAGCTGAGTCTGATCAGTGGACCTGAAGAGTCATGACCCCAAGGGAAGGGACCAGGAACAAAAGGAAGCAATAACAGAGGATGCTCTTCAGGATTTCACACCTAAGCCAAGTTGACAGAGCTACAGTGAGGCTGGGCAAGATGGACTTGCACCCTGAAATTCACATCAATGTTGAAGGGAGCCCTAGACTGTCAGTGCTGAAAGAATCATCAGAAAAAGAGAATGTCTAAAAATTAGAACTGTGCTATGTGGAGACTTTGGGAAAAAAAAGTTTGGAAGTTTTGGGGGAGATTCCAAATAAATAGGAACCTTGTTCTGAATAAATTGTTTTTAAGTTAGAGATAAATGATTGCAATAGATGCATCTTCCTGATTTTTTGGGGGGTGGCAAAATATCTGTTTTTCTTGTACTTTTTGGGGACATAAAATAAATGGGGTCACAAATTAGGCATATGTGTGTTTTTGTGTTAAGTAGCAAGTATTTAGGTTTGCCCAGAACATACTTTGCATTATATATTAGGTGCTTTGGGGAAATGAAAACAGTAAAGACAGCCTGTGGCCTCCTGGGGCCACTGAAAGTAGAGGGGATTGATTTAGATTTCACGTTTGACTGTGAAATTTGTGGCAATTTCAACAGTGCCGGGCTGGAAGGTGCTTTCTTCCCTGGCTGTGAAACGTTTTTCCTAACTACATAAACATTATAAGTTAGATGCCCTGAACTCTAGAATGTGTTTCCCAAGGAAGTTGTCTCAGGTCCCTGAGATTAAGCAGCCCGCGCCTCTTTGAGTTCACCCAATAGTTTAGATTTCTCACGAATTCCCCTTCAGATGGCTTTTTCTTAGAGTTAGTGGGCAGAGGCTTGTGATGGGAGTTCTGGGGGTTGAGGGGAGAGAGAGAGGATCGGGGCTTCCTAGAGATGTTCAGCCTGTTTCCCAGGCTTTGGTTTAATGGTGAGTGCAGGCTGAGGGAATCCTATTTCCCTCTTCCGGTTTCATGCAAAGCCATGTCACACTGTGTGCCCTGATACATTGTGTGCCCACTGTCTGTTACGTGCATAGCAAAAGAACGTGAAGTTAGTTTAGGTAAACTTCACCCTAAACCCAAGAAGGTTCCACTGCAAAACAGAGCGTCTCAGAGTAGTATCACGGGATTACTGCCAAGTTCTCATCTGCTTCTTGCAAATTTTGGACAAACACAGTGTACGAAAGGTTACAAAACCTTTATAAACACTGGACTGCTAGTATGTTGAGAGCTGAGGTGATGCAAATATTTGCCGAGATTTTATATAGACAAATAGTCTGTTAATGATAGCTGTGGTCTCAGGGAGTAAACAATTTCTACATGGGCTTCTGCGTAAGAACAGGAGTTCTGGTGGGCCCTGTGTGTGAACCCAAGGCCCACGTGTGACCTTCTTGTCCTCTACTGCCAGGCCAGCTGTCACTATTCGTGTGCTGTGGAGATCCCACTGTTGACAGCCCTGTCCTCGGACTCGGGGTGGCAGACACTGTTTTTAATAGAACCCAGGCAACTTGTATCACGTTACCCATACTAAAGTAATCTGTCTGCAGCTGTCTCTGGATTCATTTGCTAGCTGCACTTTGAGACCGGAGTTAATCATAGGTCAGAGTTAAACTTTGTCATGGGTCAGAAGAGAAAGGCCAGCTGGCTGTTCCTGGTTGGGTCTTTTTTGGTGTGTCTTCTGCTGCTCATCATTTGACTGCCATCTCTGAGTCATCAGAAATGAGAACCTCTTTGGCGGCTGTCTCTGCCTAGAGCCTCGCTGGTCTGCAGACCAGCAGTATCGCCATCACCTGGAGCTGGAGAGAAACGTAGTCTCAGGTCCTGCCACAGACTTAGTGAATCAGAATTTGTATTTGACCAGGATCTCCAGGTGATTCGAATGCGTGGGTCTAGGCCAGGCTCCTGTTGTGTTGTGCTTTGTCGAAGCTGGGTCGCTACCTCATCATCCAGGTTCTGATGGTGGAAGAGGAGAGCGTGGAGGAGGTGTGCTCACGGTTTGAAGGCCTGGATCCTGCGTGTGAGTGGCACACAGCCCTTCTCCTGTCTCCCGTGCCACATGGTCTCACCTAACTGCAGGGGGGCTAGGAAATAGTCTGAACATGTGCCAGGAATAAGAGAAGGCAGGATCAGACTCACGAATGGGCCAAGTGTTGTATTAGGTGAACTACGGTGTGGATGGAGTTCGGCTGTTAATATTATCCCCACCTTTCCTTTTGTTACTCCTTGTATTTTTTGTTTTTCATTAATCATTACATTAATTAAAATATTTTAAAAGTATACTCATTGCTGATTAGAGAAAAAGATATTAATTTTATTTCTAACCACAGATAACACCAATATTAATTGTTGGGTGACTCACTTTTATAGAGAAAATAACCCAACATCTAAGACCTATGTACAGATGTGGATTTACCCCCAGTCTTCCTTCTTTTCTCTCATGATGGAAAATGACAAGCATATACAAAAGTAGAAGGAGTTGCATAATGAACCCCTGAGCACTCATCTGTAAGTGTCAACAAGTGTACCACCTCATGACTAATCTTGCCTCGACTCACTTCCTGTGCTGGATGGTGAAGTGTCCATTTTTTTGCATGTCTGATGAGTGAAGAATGGTGTTATGGGCTGAATTGTGTCCCTGCAGAACTTACGTGTTGAAACCCCAGTGCCCAGTACATCAGAAAGTGACTGTATTTGGACATTGAGCCTTTAAAGAGGTGATTAAGCGAAAATTAAGACATTAGGGTGGGCCCTAACCCAATATGACTGGTGTCCTTGTAAGAAGAGAAAAATTGGACCCTGAAAGAGACACTGGGGATGCACATACACACAGAGGCATAGGGCCTGTGAGGAGACACAGAAGGTGGCCGTCTGCAAGCCAAGGAGAGAGACCTCAGAGGAAACCAACCCTGCTGACACCTTAACCTTGGACTTTTAGCCTCCAGAGATGTGAGAAATTTCTGTTGTTTAAGCCACCCAGTCTGTGGCACTTTCATTGTAGCAGCCCTAGCAAACTAATACAAATGATATACCATTGCTCTTTCCTTTTTTCTTTTTAAAAGGAAGAGCACCAAGACCCACTTTTGTTAATGTCACCATATATATCTGTTATGTAATTTTCACAAGTCTTTGTAGGAAAGCGTCAGTATGATTATATATACACATACACACCGGTTAAATTATCTATTGAAATCACACTGTACATCTTCTCGCTTCACAATGTTTTTTACTCTTTGTGTCATACAAGACGCACAGAATATTATATAAACGAAGGCATAGCTTTAGAGAACTATTGTAAAGTTAACACCCTGTAACCACCATCCAGATTATGAAATAAGGTTATACCAGCTTCCCCTTCCACCTTCGAGTATCCTGTCCCAGTCAAAAGCCCTTCCCTTTCCTCAAACAGAATTAAAGGTTAACTTCAAACTCTTCAGTGTCTATATTTCTTTTAAATCTTCATCGGTATACCTGTAGTGTATTAATTTTTTTAGAGCTTTAATTAGTCTGCATACTCTGATGGATTCACATTCTGCTTCCTTTTAAAATGCTGTATAATTTAATATAAGCAATGCCTTTTGATAATGCCAGTCCTATATTTATCTTTTAAAACAACTCTAATATATTCTAGCATATCTATTTTAGCGATTTATCTGTTTTCCGGCACTTGCCATTTGGCTACTTTTTTGAGGTAGTATTTTGAGTGTAATCATCATCTCTGGACTGATTCTTTAATTCTGAGCCATGTAATCATTCATCCTGAAAATGTATATTCAGCACCTTCTCTGCCCCAGGTACTGGACTACGCACTGGGGAGAGAAAGTGCTGGCCTTCTCTCCCAGGCTTTAAAGTTTAGCTCTGTGGAGTACCTTTCTTTTTTTTCCTTTTTTTTTTTTTTTTTTTTTTGGCTGCGCCGCACAGCATGGGGATCTTAGTTCCCTGACTAGGGATCAAACCTGCGGCCCCTGCAGTGGAAGCGCAGAGTCTTCACCACTGGACCACCAGGGAAGTGCCTGGAGTACATTTCTAAAAGTTAAATTTCTGAGGCAAAGGATACACTGGCTTTGTATTACACACATCTGGGTTTTTTTGTTTGTTTGTTTGTTTAATTTTATTTATTTATTTTTTGGCTGCGTTGGGTCTTCGTTGCGGTGCATGGGCTTCTCATTGTGGTGGCTTCTCTTGTTGTGGAGCACGGGCTCTAGGCACGAGGGCTTCGATAGTTGTGGCTCGCAGGATCTAGAGCGCAGGCTCAGTAGTTGTGGCACACGGGCTTAGTTGCTCCACAGCATGTGGATCTTCCCGGACCAGGGATCGAACCCGTGTCCCCTGCACTGGCAGGTGGATTCTTAACCACTGCACTGCCGGGGAAGTCCCTACATCTGGGTTGTTTTAAAGGAAAATTGGATCAATTTGAAATATGCCTATCTTGTAATTGTGTCTGTGTTGACCTGGCCAAAATTGGAAGGAAAAATGAAATTGGGTCTGGCATGGCACCTTTTGTGTTTCTCTGATTCCCAGCAAGGTTGACGTTTCCCCAGCACTGTTTACTGTTGGGTTTCCTGAACAGGTTGACTGTTTATCGCTAATGCCCTTACGAGTGAGGCACGGCCAAGTTCTCTCCTCACAGGTGTCCCTGACTTGAGTCCTACCCTCTTCACACTGGCATGGCCCCAGGTGCTCATAATCTGTCCATTGAGAGCCCTTCTCCTACCTCGTTCCAGTTGCTGCTGTCAATTTCCGCAGCTGTCTGGAGCCTCAGACCTGTTCCACTTCTGAGCCCCAGTGGTCAGTGGTGGCTGGAGTGGTGGGCATGAGGGGACACCAGTGACAGGGGCCCATACATTCCCATTCAGTAGCTGGTCTGCTAGGCAGTATCCTAAATCCTTGCTTCCCCGTCCTTCCCTCAGGCATCCACCACGGCTAGATTCTAGGGGGAGGGAGGGATCTTTGACTTACCATTTGCAAGGTTCCTCAGGCCAGGTATCCCAAAGCCTGAGTTTTTGGTTCTAGTTCAATCATTTAACTGACCTTGCCATCTTAGGCCAGTTTTCCTCTCTGGGGCTCATGGGCTGTCCTAGATTTTCCAAAGTGTATTCTAGCTCTCATCCCCTATGATCCAACAATCATTTACCACCGCCGGTCTTTCCTGGAAGGGTAATTCTCCATGCAGCTCCAGACCAAATCCACGAGGAATGCTTGCTGAAAATGCAGATTCTTCGTCTCTGCCCCACATCTGGGGAGTCAGAGCTCCTCGTGAGTGGGGTCTGTGTTTATTTTTAATGAGCTTCTCAGGTGATTTCATTGCAGATTAAAATGTGAGAAGTCTGTCCTAGAGTTAGATAGAGCCCGTGCCCACCGGGCAAGAGGAGGGAGCTCTTAAAACATTCCTAGTCTCTTCTTTCCGTGTTGGCAGAAATGTTCATAGTGACAGCAATGGGCTGGTGGGCACTAGGTCTAGGACTGTAGTTGTGTATTAACTGCGGGGAGGACAGGGAGGCTGTGGGAGAAGGAGGTGGTCAAAACAGAGGAGCCAGTTGGTGGGTGGACCTCTCGGCCAGGAGAAGCTGAGCATGTGCGTCCTGAGATGTGAGCTGATGATGTGGAATCTTAAGCTCTAGGGAAGAGTTCTGCACTGAGTTCTGGCACCAACTCCCAGGAGTTGACCCAGACCTCACAGGTGAAGGGCCTCGTACTGCACAAGACTGCCCTCCCTTCAGACACCATCTCCCAGCCCGGGGGTCCCCAGGCCACCCTCACTTTTTTTTTTTTTTTTTTTTTTTTTTTTTTGCTGTACGCGGGCCTCTCACTGTTGTGGCCTCTCCCGTTGTGGAGCACAGGCTCCGGACGCGCAGGCTCAGCGACCATGGCTCACGGGCCCAGCTGCTCGGCGGCATGTGGGATCCTCCCGGACCGGGGCACAAACCCGTGTCCCCTGCATCGGCAGGCGGACTCTCAACCACTGCGCCACCAGGGAAGCCCCCACCCTCACTTTTGACCCACTGGCTGCAAATTAAGGGATTCTCACAACCCCCTCCCATTCAATAATTCGTTAGAACAACACACAGAACACAATTGCTTATTATGGCAAACAGATTCAAATTGGGACCAGTCAAAGGGAGAGTCACACAGGGTGAGGTCTGAGAGGGTCCCAAACTCTAGGCTTCCTTCCTTGTCTTATCCCTGTGGAGGCAGGACATGTCACCCTCCCAGCACATCGGTGTGTGATGATAGAGTATGGCCAACCAGGAAATCTCCCCCAAGCTTTGGTGTCCAGAGTTCCTGTTGGGTTTTCATAATGTAGGCATCATGGATTGGACCATTGGCCATGTGATTGATCTCATCTTCAGAGCCCCCTCTACAGAGGTCAGGCTGAAAGCATGGACTCACAGTCCCGACCTTCTAATCCCTTGGTTAGTCTTCCTGGTGTGGCTAGTCCCCATCCTGAGTCCTCTATTAGCATAACCTTTAGGAGCCAACCGTGAGTCACCTTGTTAGCATAAACAACCAGAGCCCACACTCATGTTACTT
Organism: Platanista minor; assembly: GCA_004363435.1. Classification (NCBI taxonomy): domain Eukaryota; kingdom Metazoa; phylum Chordata; class Mammalia; order Artiodactyla; family Platanistidae; genus Platanista; species Platanista minor. The sequence goes on along the minus strand of RJWK010049834.1, from coordinate 5,531 downwards.
GGGAAATTCCATGGGTTTAGAGGAATGAGGATAAGTAGCAGCCAAAGTCTTTTTTTCTTTTTTCCTTCCTAGCTTTATTGAGGTCAGTTGACAAAATTGTAGGATATTTGGATTTGACGATGTGATGAGTTGATATATGTATGCATTGTGGAAAGATTCCTCCCATCAAATTAAGTAGTACATCCATCACCTCATGGACACCTTTTTTTGGTGAAAACATTTAAGTTCTATCTTAGCAAATTTCAGTTGGACAATACAGTGTTATCAAGTATAGTCACCATGTTTTATATTAGATTCTCAGACCTTATTCACCTTAGAGCTGAAAGTACGTACCCTTTTACCAACCTTTCCCTTTTCATCGCCAAGCTCCTGGCAACCACTTTTCTTTTGTTTCTATAAGTTTGACTTAAAAAAAAAAAAAAAAGATTCTGCATATAGGTGATACCATGCAGTATTTGTCTTTCTCTCTCTGACTTATTTCACAGAGAAAGCATAATGCCTTCTAGGTTATTCATTGTTGTCACAAATGACAGGATTCCCTTCTTTTTTAAGGCTGAAGAATATTTTCCATTGGGTTATGTGTGTGTGTGTCTGTGTATGTATGTGTGTGTGTATACATATGCATACATACATATACATATATATATATATATATCACAGTTTATCCATTAATTTGTTGGACATGTAGGTTGTTTCCTTACCTTGACCCTTGTGAATAATGCTGCAGTGAATGTGGGAGTACAGGTGTCTGTTTGAGATAAAGATTTCATTTCCTCTGGATATATACCCAAAAGGCAGAAAGAGCCAGCTGAATAGGAAGAATTGCTAGACTGTGTGGTAGTTCTGTTTTTACCTTTTTGAGGAATATCCATACTGTTTTCCATAGTGGCTGCACCAACTTACATTCCCACCTACAGCGTATGAGGGTTCCCTTTTCTTTACATCATCTCCAACACTTGTTGTTTCTTGTCTTTTTGATGATAGCCATTCTAACTGATGAGAGGTGATATCTCAATGTGGTTTTGATTTGTATTTCCCTATTGACTGGTGATGTTGAGCATCTTTTCATGTGTCTGTTGGCCATCTTTATGCCTTCTTTGGAAAAATGTCTATTCCGATCTGCTATTTTTTAATCAGTGTTTTTTTTGTGTGTGAAGATGTATGAGTCCTTTATATAGTTTGGATATTCGCCCCTTGTTGGATATGTGATTTGCAAATATATTCAGTAGGTTGCCTTTTCATTTTGGTGATGGGTTCCTTTGCTGTGCAGAAGCTTTCTAGTCCCATTTGTTTATTTTTACTTTTGTTTCCCTTGCCTTTGGAGTCAGATCCACAAGAACATTGTTAAGATTGTTTTTTCCCAATTTTATTTTTTTATTTTTATTTTTTACATCTTTATTGGAGTATAACTGTTTACAATGGTGTGTTAGTTTCTACTTTATAACAAAGTGAATCAGTTATACATATCATTGTTAAGATTGATGTCAGGTTACTGTCTATTTTCTTCTAGGAATTTTATTGTTTCGGATCTTACATTCAAGTCTTTAATCCATTTTGAGTTAACTTTAGTGTGTGTGGTGTAAGATAATGGTCTAGTTTCATTCTTTTTTTTTTTTTAATAGATTTATTTACTTATGGCTGTGTTGGGTCTTCGTTGCGGTGCACGGGCTTTCTCTAGTTGCGGTGAGCAGGGGCTACTCTTCATTGCGGTGCGTGGGCTTCTCACTGCTGTGGCTTCTCTTGTTGTGGAGCATGGGCTCTAGAGCGCAGGCTTCAGTAGTTGTGGCACATGGGCTTAGTTGCTCCACAGCATGTGGGATCTTCCCGGACCAGGGCTTGAACCCGTGTCCCCTGCACTGGCAGGCGGATTCTTAACCACTGCGACACTAAGGAAGCCCAGGGTTGGGACTGTTGATGTAAATACAGACAGGGTGTGCCAAAGCATGCTCTCTGGCGGGTTCTCAGACTGCAGCCGGCGTCAGCATCACCTGGAAGACTTGGTACAGTACAGCTTGCTGGGCCACACAGAGTATTTTTCATAGGGCAGGGTTGGGACTGAGTATTTGCGTTTCTAACGCGTTGCAGAATGCTAATGTTGCTGCTCTGGGGACCACAGTTTGAGAACCTGTGCTGTATAGAAGATGGGTAAGCTGGGGGATTGATCCCTTAGCCCTAGTTCGTCCTCCATTGACCTGCAAAAAAGCCAGGAAGCAGATCCTATGCATAGCTCACAACCACAGTTTCCACATCATATTGTAATTCTTTGTTAACATAGATCCCTTGCTCCCCAGACTGAGCTGCTCAAGGACAATTGAACCAGCGAATATAGGAATGCTTTTAAACCATAACCCTTGACTTGGTGGGTAAGGACTGCTGCCAGTGCGCTGTGCTACTCTCTGGGGCCAGCCTTTGAAATAAAGTTCTGTGCCTTTTCCAGAAAGATTAGGGCAGTGGTTCTGATCTAGGAGATTTTGCTACCAAAATGTCATTTTAGGTTGTCACAATTTAAGGTGACGGGATGCTACTGGCATCTTGAGGAAGGAGTCCAAGGATGCTGCAAACTCTCCTACAAAGCACAGAAGAGCCACCTGTGACGAAGAAGCATGCCGCCTGAAATGTCAGCAGCGCTGAGCTTAAGAAATCCTGCCTTAGGGGAAAGTGTTCTAGTGCGGTAGGGTGGGTCTTACTGTGAGATCTGTCTGCATGCCTCTCATTTGTCCCTCACCTCAGTCCCTGCTGTTGGACTTTTTGACCCAGGTCATCCTACTTCCCTACACCCCCTGTGTCACCAGCCCTGCCCAGGCTGGGCCACGGAAGCCTCCAGTAATCAGGGAGCACTAACCAATGATTAATAATTTGCCACAGCTAAAAGTGCTTTAAAATGCATTATTCTTTCAACAATAAATGATTTATTTGAGTGGGGTGAGGGCACTTGTTGAATGATTAACTGACCTTTGCATTCCCCTCCTCCTAGAGAAATTTAGAGAGGGTTGTGTGAGTGTTCTTTGCTGCGGCTTCTCCACCAGCGAGTTGTTCATTTATTTATTCAGCAGAGTTTTGAGTGACTCACTCTCTGCCGGGCCCAGTGAACCACCACAGAAAGACTGGGTCCTACCTGCATGGAGCTCAAGGACGAAATAAATAAGTGGCTTATTTTTTCTCTCAACAAATAGAATGTAGTAAATGGGTAAAGAAAGTTGGAAGGAGGAAGTAGAGAATCTGGATTTGCTTTTTTAGACAAGGCAGTCCGGGCCTTTCTGTGGAGGCAACAATTAGCTTGAGACCTGGAAGAGAAAAGGTGTAAAATGATGGGGGAAAGTGAGCAGGAGGCTCTGTCTGTTCCCAACAAAGGGAACAGCAGTCAGGAGTGCGGCAGGCTCTCGGAAGCACAGCACAGCAGCATGGCTGGAGCACTGAGCAGAGGTGCTGGACGGGAGATGGGGTGGTGAGCTGGGAGGGACCCATCATGAGTTGCACTCGGTCAGGACCGTGGGTGTAATTCTAGTGCAGGAGGACAGCATGCTCTTGTGTCTTCTCTGTAGAAAGATCGTAGGGAAACCAAGGGCGGAAGCAGGCAGTACAGTTTGCAGGCTCTTGAAGCTCTGAGAACCGATGGCGGCTTGGGGCTTCGGTCTCGGGACGATGGTGGTGGGAGGGTGAGAAAAGATGCCAAGGGGTTGGGGCCAGGCTGCATTCTGGAGGAAGCAGCTGTGGGACTAGTTGGCGGGTTGGCTGGGGGGGTGAGGGGAAGGGAGGCCTCAAGGGTGGTGACCACCAGGTTTCTGGGTTGAGCAGTGCCTCTGTGAGGTTGACATTTACGGAGAAGATGGGAGGAGCAATTTTGGTGGGGAAATCGGGAGCCCCATCTTGGACTTTCAAGTGGAGATGCCTGTTAGCCATCTATGAGGAGAGGACAAGGAAGCACTTAGCCATAGGAGTTTGGGGGAGTAGCCTCTGTCAGAGAGTGCAGGGAAGGAACTGCTTTGGCTAACATCTTGACACTTCCTAGTTAGTATCTCCTTCAGCCTCTCCTCTTGGGGGCCTTGGGGAACAGAGCTGAAAAAGCAGTGGCTTCACAGATACACTTCCTCAACATCAAGTGGGTACAGCTTCCCAATAATGGAGCCTCAGTTCTGTTTTCTAGCCCCATCCCTGCCTACCTGTAAACACTGCCCGACACCTATAGAGGCCATGGCATGTCTTTGCCAGTTGTTCTCTTATTCAGTGTTGAGTTTTTTTTTTTTTTTTTTTTTTTAAGTATGTTCCACAATTTAATAAAACTTCCAGGAAGATGCACCAGTGTTTCTGTGGCTTTGTGCACTCCTGGGGTATCCGTGAGCCCTCCTGGGAGTGTGGGGTTCCCTTGGTCAGGTCAGGCACATGGCTCCGTGGGGCATTGGCCTTTACAACATAAGTACTTGTATTGTTTTGGTCGTTTTACATGTCACTTCCTTCTCACTTTATGGAAAACAAGAGACACAGAGTGGCAGCCAAGTGTGAGCTGGGGAAGGAGGAAGCCCTTCTCAGAAGGAGGTCATTTCCATGTAGCTCTGTGTTCACTGAGCTTCACTGTGTCCCTGGAACCGTGTGGGTCACGGAGTGTGCGAAGCGTCTGCGAGGCTGTCCTGCCCTTGAGGGAGCCCCAGTCTGTTGTGGAGATGATGGTGCTAAGGACAGTGTGTGCTCAGCGGACAGCTGTCCACACCAGTGTGGTTCAGACATAAGATCGCAACCCATTAGTGCAGCACGAAATCAATCTTGTGGATTTCGACTGGTGTTTCTTTCTTCTTCAAAATAAGTTGTAAAACCTGTGGTAAAATACACAACATATTTACCACCTTAACCATTTTAAAGTGTACACTTGAGGGGACTTAATGACATTACACTCCTGTGCAACCATCATCATGGTCCACAGGATCCTTTGCATCAGTAAAACAGAAACTCTGTACCCCTCTCCCCTCCCCTGGTAGTCACCATTCTACTTTCTGTCTCTCTCATTTTTGACTCTTTGGATACTTCGTATAAGTTGAATCATATGGTATTTGTCTCTGTGTGACTGGCTTATTTCACTTAGCATAATATCCTTAAGGTTCATCTATGTTATAGCCTGTGTCAGAATTTCCTTCTTTGAGACTCAGTAATATTCCAGTGTACATGTGTACCACACTTTGATTATCCGTTCATTCATCATTGGACATGGGTTGCTTCCACCTTTTGGGTACTGTGAATAATGCTCCTGTCATGATGGGTATTTCATGACTGGCATTTCTTTTGCAATGAAGTAGGCTAGAATAGAAAATAGCAGGGGATGGGACTTCCCTGGTGGTGCAATGGGTAAGACTCCACACTCCTGATGCAGCAGGCCCAGGTTCTATCCCTGGTTGGGGAACTAGATCCCGCATGCATGCTGCAACTAAGAAGTCTGAATGCCGCAACTAAATATCCCACACACTGCAACGAAGATATGGTGTGCCGCAACTAAGACCTGGCACAGCCTAAATAAATACTAAAAAAAAAAAGAAAAGAAAAGA
>RJWK010049833.1:0-16483 GCA_004363435.1 Platanista minor | reverse complement strand
CCGAAAAAAAAAAAAAGGCAAATGGACTAAGTACTCCAACCAAAAGACATAGTCTGTCCAAATGGATACAAAAACAAAACCTGTATATATGCTGTCTACAAGTGACCCACTTCAGACCTAGGGACACATACAGACTGAAAGTGAGGGGATGGAAAAAGGTATTCCATGCAAATGGAGATCAAAAGAAAACTGGAGTAGCAATACACATGTCAGAAATAATAGACTTTAAAATAAAGACTGGTATAAGAGACAAAGAAGGGCACTAAATAATGATCAAGGGATCAATCCAATAAGATATAACAATTGTAAATATATATGCACCCAACACAGGAGCACCTCAATATATGAGGCAAATACTAACAGGCATAAAGGGAGAAATTGATAGTAACACAATAAAAGTGAGGGACTTTAACACCCCACTTTCATCAGTGGACAGATCATCCAGACAAAAAATCAATATGGAAACAAATGACACATTAGACCAGATGGACTTAATTGATATTTATTGAGCATTCCATCTGAAAGCAGCAGAATACACATTCTTCTCATGTGCACATGGAATGTTCTCTAGGATTGACCGCATGCTGGACCACAAAGTGAGCCTTGGTAAATTTTAAAAAATTGAAATTGGGCTTCCCTGGTGGCACGGTTGTTAAGAATCCATCTGCCAATGCAGGGGACACAGGTTCGAGCCCTGGTCTAGGAAGATCCCACATGTCACACAGCAACTAAGCATGTGCGCTACAACTACTGAGCTTGTGCTCTAGAGCCTATGACCCACAACTACTGAAGCCTGCACTCCTTGAGCCCATGATCCGCAACAAGAGAAGCCACTGCAATGAGAAGCCTGCACACCACAACTAGAGAAAGCCCACTCGCAGCAATGAAGACCCAACACAACCAAAAATAAAATAAAAATTTTTAAAAAGAAAATTGAACTCATATCAAACATCTTTTCTGACCACAACACCATGAGATTAGAGATAAACTACAAGAAAAAAAACTGTAATAAAAAACCCCACAAACATGTGGAGTCTAAACAATATGCTACTAAACAACCAACGGATCCCTGAAGAAATCAAAGAGGAAATCAAAAAATACGTAGAGACAAATGAAAATGAAAGCACAATGATCCAAAACCTGTGGGACGCAGCAAAAGTAGTTCTAACAGGGGAAGTGTATAGCAATACAATCTTACCTCAGAAAACAGGAAGAATCTCAAATAAACAACCCAACCCTATACCTAAAGCAACTAGAGAAAGAAGAACAAACAAAACCTAAGGTTAGTACAAGGAAAGAAGTCATAAAGAACAGAGCAGAAATAAATGAAATAGAGACTAAGAAAACAATAACAAAGGTCAATGAAACTAAAAGCTAGTTCTTTGAAAAGATAAACGAAATTGATAAACCTTTAGCCAGACTCATCAGGAAAGAAAGGTAGAGGGCTCAAATCAATAAAATAAGAAAGGAATAAGGAGAAGTTACTGCTGACACCACGGAAATAAAAAGAATCATAAGAGACTACTACAAGTAACTGTAGGCATATAAAATGGACAACCTGGCAAAAATGGACAAATTCTTAGAAAGCTACGATCTCCCAAGACTGAACCAGGAAGAAATGGAAAATATGAACAGAAGGATCACAAGTACTGAAATCGAAACTGTGATTTTAAAACTCCCAACAAACAAAAGTCCAGAAACTGATGGCTTCACAGGCGAATTTTATCAAACATTTAGAGAAGAGCTAACACCTATCCTGAAATTGTTCCAAAAATTTTCAGAGGAAGGAAAACTCCCAAACACATTCTATGAGGCCACCATCACCCTGATACCAAAACCACACAAAAATACCACACACAAAAAAGAAAATTACAGGCCAATATCACCGATAAACATAGATGCAAAAATCCTCAACAAAATGTTACCAATCCGAATTCAACAACACATTAAAAGGATCATACACCATGATTAAGTAGGATTTATCCCAGAGATGCAAGAACTTTTCAGTATCTGCAAATCAATCAGTGTGATACACCACATAAACAAATTGAAAAAACCATGTGATCATCTCACTAGATGCAGAAAAAGCTTTTGACAGAATACAACAGCCATTTATGATAAAAAAAAATAAAAAACTCTCCAGAAAGTGGGCATAGAGGGAACCTTCCTCAATATGATAAAGGCCATATACAACAAACCTACAGCTAACATCATACTCAACAGTAAAAGCCTGAAAGCATTTCCTCTAAGATCAGAAACAAGACAAGGATGTTCAGTCTCGCCACTTTTATTCAACATAGTTTTGGAAATCCTAGCTACAGCTATCAGAGAAGAAAAATAAATAAATAACAGGACTCCAAATTGGAAAAGAAGAAGTAAAACTTTCACTGTTTTCAGGTGACATGATACTTTACATAGAAAATCCTAAAGATGCTACCAGAAAACTACTAGAGCTCGTCAATGAATATGGTAAAGTTGCAGGTTACAAAATTAATACAGAGAAATCTGTTTCATTTCTATACACTAACAACAAACGATCAGAAAGAGAAATTCAAGAAAGACTCTTATTTACCATCACATCAAAAATGGTAAAATACCTAAGAATAAACCTACTTAAGGAGACAAAAGACCTGTAGTTGGTAAACTATAAGATGCTAATGAAAGAAATTGAAAATGATATAAACAGATGGAAAGATGTACCATGTTCTTCTATTAGAAAAATTAACATTGTCAAAATGACTATACTACCCAAGGCAGTCTACAGATTCATTGCAATCCATATCAAATTACCAATGGCATTTTTAACAGAACTAGAACAAAAAATCTTAAAATTTGTATGGAGACAAAAAAGACCCTGAATAGCCAAAGCAATCTTGAGAAAGATAAACGGAGCTGGAGGAATCAGGCTTCCTAACTTCAGACTATACTACAAAGCTATAATCATCAAAACAGTATGGTACTGACAGAATATCAAAATTATACATCAGTGGAACAGGATAGAAAGCCCAGAAATAAACCCATGCACCTATGGTCAATTAACCTATGACAAAGATGGCAAGACTATACAATGGAGGAATGACAGTCTCTTCAATAAATGGTGCTGGGAAAACTGGACTGCTACATGTAAAAAAATGAAACCAGAACAGTCTTTAACACCACAGACAAAAACAACTCAAAATGGATTAAAGACCTAAATGTGAGACTGGAGAGTATAAAACTCTTAGAGGAAATCATAAGCAGAACACTCCGTCATAAATCGGAGTAAGCTTTTTCAGTCTGTCACCCAAGTAATGGAAATAAAAAGAAAAAATTAAAAATAGGACCTAATTGAACTCAAAAGCTTTTGCACAGCAAAGGAAACCATAAACAAAATGAAAAGACAACCCACAGGATTGGAGAAAATAGTTGCAAGTGATCTGACGGACAATGGATTAGTCTCCAAAATCTACAAACAGCTCATGTAGCTTATTATCATCAAAACAAACAACCCAATCAAAAAATGGGCAGAAGACTTAAATAGCCATCTCTCAAAAGACATATTGATGGGCAAGACACACATGAAAAGGTATTCAATATAACTAATTATTAGAAAAATGCAAATCAAAGCTACAATGAGATATTACCTTACACCAGTCAGAAGGGTTATCATCAAGAAATTCACAAAAAATAGTTGCTGGAGAGGGTGTGGAGAAAAGGGAACCCTCCTACACTGTTGGTGGGAATGTAAATTGGTAAAGCCACTATGAGAAAAGTATGGAGGTTCCTTAAAAAACTAAGAGTAGATCTACAATATGATACTCCAATCCCACTCCTGGGCATATATCTGGTGGAAAACGGTCCAAAAGGATATATGCAACCCAATTTTCATTGCACCACTGTTTACAATAGCCAAGACATGGAAGCAACCTAAATGTCCAATGACAGAAGAATAGATAAAGAAAATGCGGTACAGATATACAATGGAATAATACTCAGCCATAAAAAAGAATGAAATAATGTCATTTGCAGCAGCATGGATGGACCTAGTGATTGTCGTAATGAGTGAAGTAAGTCACACAGAGAAGCAGAAATATCATATTGCTTATACGTGGAATTTTTTTAACATCTTTATTGGAGTATAAATGTTTACAATGGTGTTTTAGTTTCTGCTTTATAACAAAGTGAATCAGCTATAAATATACATATATCCCAATATCTCCTCCCTCTTGTGTCTCCCTCCCACCCTCCCTATTGCACCCCTCTAGGTTGTCACAAACCACTGAGCTGATCTCCCTATGCTATGAGGCTGCTTCCCACTAGCTGTCTAGTTTACATCTGGTAGTATATATAAGTCCATACCACTCTCTCACTTCGTCCCAGCTTACATTTCCCCCTCCCTGTGTCCACAAGTCCATTCTCTACATCAACGTCTATATTCCTGTCTTGCCCCTAGGCTCTTCAGAACCTTTTTTTTTCTTTTTTAGATTCCATAGGTATGTGTTAGCATATGGTATTTGTTTCTCTCTTTCTTACTTACTTCACTCTATACGACAGACTCTACGTCCATCCACCTCACTACAAATAACTCAATTTCGCTTCTTTTTATGGCTGAGTAATATTCCATTGTATATATGTGCCACATCTTATCCATCATCTGTCAATGGACACTTAGGTTGCTTCCATGCCCTGGCTATTGTATATAGAGCTGCAATGAACATTGTGGTACATGATTCTTTTTGAATTATGGTTTTCTCAGGGTATACGGCCAGTAGTGGGATTCCTGGGTTGTATAGCAGCTCTATTATTAGTTTTCCAAGGAACGTCCATACTGTTCTCCATAGTTACTGTACAAATTTACATTCCCACCAATGGTGCAGAAGGGTTCCCTTTCCTCCACATGCTCTCCAGCATTTATTGTTTGTAGATATTTTGATGATGGCCACTCTGACTGGTGTGAGGTAATACCTCACTGTAGTTTTGATTTGCATTTATCTAATGATTAGTGATGTTGAGCATCCTTTCATGTGTTTATTGGCAATCTGTATATCTTCTTTAGAGACATGTCTATTTAGGTCTTCTGCCCATTTTTGGATTCGGTTGATTTATTTTTTCATGTTGAGCTGCATGAGCTGCTTGTAAATTTTGGAGATTAATTCTCTGTCAGTTGCTTCATCCGCAAATATTTTCTCCCATTCTGAGGGTTGTCTTTTCATCTTGTTTCTGGTTTCCTTTGCTGTGCAAAAGCTTTGAAGTTTCATTAGGTCCCATCTTTTAATTTTTGTTCTTATTTCCATTTCTCTAGCAGCTGGGTCAAAAAGGATCTTGCTGTGACTTATGTCATAGAGTGTTCTGCCTAGGATTTCCTCTAAAAGTTTTATAGTGTCTGGACTTATATTTAGGTCTTTAATCCATTTTGAGTTTATTTTTGTGTATGGTGTTAGGGAGTGTTCTAATTTCATTCTTTTACATGTAGGTGTCCAGTTTTCCCAGCACCACTTATTGAAGAGGCTGTCTTTTCTCCATTGTATATTCTGGCCTCCTTTATCAAAACTAAGGTGACCAAATATACGTGGGTATATCTCTGGGTTTTCTATCCTGTTCCATTTATATGTGTTTCTGTTTCTGTGCCAGTACCATACTGTCTTGATTACTGTAGCTTTGTAGTATAATCTGAAGTCTGAGAGCCTGATTCCTCCAGCTCCGTTTTTCGTTTTCAAGATTGCTTTTGCTATTCAGGGTCTTTTGTGTTTCCATAGAAATTGTGAAATTTTTTGTTCTAGTTCTGTGAAAAATGCCATTGGTAGTTTGATAAGTATTGCATTGAATCTGCAGATTGCTTTGGGTAGTACAGTCATTTTCACAATGTTGATTCTTCCAATCCAAGAACATGGTATATATTTCCATCTGTTTGTATCATCTTTAATTTCTTTCATCAGCCTCTTATAGCTTTCTGCATAGAGGTCTTTTGTCTCCTTAGGTAGACTTATTCCTAGATATTTTATTCATTTTGTTGCAGTGGTAAATGGGAGTGTTTCCTTAATTTCTCTTTCAGATTTTTCATCATTAGTGCATAGGAATGCAAGAGATTTCTGTGCATTAACTTTGAATCCTGCTACTTTACCAAATTCATTGATTAGCTCTAGGAGTTTTCTGGCAGAGTCTTTAGGATTCTCTCTGTATAGTATTATATCATCTGCAAACAGTGACAGCTTTACTTCTTCTTTTACAATTTGGATTCCTTTTATTTCTCTTTCTTCTCTGATTGATGTGGCTAAAATTTTCAAAACTCTGTTGAATAATAGTGTTGAGAGTGGGCAACCTTGTTTTGTTCCTGATCTTGGTGGAAATGGTTTCAGTTTTTCACCATTGAGAACGATGTTGGCTGTGGGTTTGTCATATATGGCCTTTATTATGTTGAGGTAAGTTCCCTCTATGCCTGCTTTCTGGAGAGTTTTTATCATAAATGGGTGTTGAATTTTGTTGAAAGGTTTATCTGCAATTATTGAGATGATCACATGGTTTTTATATTCAGTTTGTTAATATGGTGTATCACATTGATTTGCGTATATTGAAGAATCCTTGCATTCCTTGGATAAACCCCACTTGATCATGGTGTATGATGCTTTTCATGTGCTGTTGGATTCTGTTTGCTAGTATTTTGTTAGGATTTTGCATCTATGTTCATCGGTGATATTGGCCTGTAGTTTTCTTTCTTTGTGACATCTTTTTCTGGTTTTTGTATCAGGGTGATGGTGGTCTCATAGAGTAAGTTTGGGAGTGTTCCTCCCACTGCTATATTTTAGGAAGAGTTTGACAAGGATAGGTGTTACCTCTTCTCTAAATGTTTGATAGAATTCAACTGTGAAACCATCTGGTCCTGGGCTTTTGTTTGTTGGAAGATTTTTTTTTTTTTCTTTTTGCGGTACGCGGGCCTCTCACCGCTGTGGCCTATCCCGTTGCGGAGCACAGGCTCCGGACGCGCAGGCCCAGCGGCCAAGGCTCACGGGCCCAGCCGCTCCACGGCACGCGGGATCCTCCCGGACCGGGGCACGAACCCAAGTCCCCCGCATCAGCAGGCGGACTCCCAACCACTGCGCCACCGGGGAAGACCTATTGGAAGATTTTTAATCACAATCTCAATTGCAGGGCTTCTGATTGGTCTGTTTATGTTTTCAATTTCCTCCTGGTTCAGTCTCGGAAGGTTGTGCTTTTCTAAGAATTTGTCCATTTCTTCCAGGTTGTCCATTTTATTGGCATAGAGTTGCTTTTAGTAATCTCTCATGATCTTTTGTATTTCTGCAGTGTCAGTTGTTACTTCCCCTTTTACATTTCTAATTCTATTGATTTGAGTGTTTGCCCTTTTTTCTGGATGAGTCTGGCTACTGGTTTATCAATTTTGTTTATCTTCTCAAAGAACAAGCTTTTAGTTTTATTGATCTTTGCTATCGTTTCCTTCATTTCTTTTTCATTTATTTCTGATCTGATCTTTATGATTTCTTTCCTTCTGCTAACTTTGTGGGGGTTTGCTCTTCTTTCTCTACTCACTTTAGGTGTAAGGTTAGGTTGTTTATTTGAGATGTTTCTTGTTTCCTGAGGTAGGACTGTATTGCTATAAACTTCCCTCTTAGAACTGCTTTTGCTGCATTCCATAGGTTTTGGGTCGTCGTTTTTTCATTATCCTTTGTTTCTAGGTATTTTTTGATTTCCTCTTTGATTTCTTCAGTGATCTCTTGGTTGTTAAGTAGTGTATTGTTTAGCCTCCATATGTTTGTATTTTTTACAGATTTTTTTACTGTAATTGTATCTAGTCTCATAGCTTTGTGGTTGAAATATATACTTTATATGATTTAAATTTTCTTAAATTTACCAAGGCTTGATTTATGACCCATCCTGGAGAATGTTCCATGAGCACTTGAGAAGAAAGTGTATTCTGTTGTTTTTGGATGGAATGTCCTATAAATATCAATTAAGTCCATCTTGTTTAATGTATCATTTAAAGCTTGTGTTTCCTTTTTATTTTCATTTTGGATGATCTGTCCATTGGTGAAAGTGTGTTGTTAAAGTCCCCTACTATGAATGTGCTACTGTCGATTTCCCCTTTTATGGCTGTTAGCATTTGCCTTATGTATTGTGGTGCTCCTATTTTGGATGCATAAAGATTTACGATTGTTATATCTTATTCTTGGTTTGATCCCTTGATCATTATGTAATGTCCTTCTTTGTCTCTTGTAATAGTCTTTATGTTAAAGTCTATTTTGTCTGATATGAGAATTGCTACTCCAGCTTTCTTTTTTTAACATCTTTATGGAGTATAATTTCTTTAAAATGGTGTTTTAGTTTCTGCTTTATGACAAAGTGAATCAGTTATACATATAAATGTGTCCCCATATTTCCTTCCTCTTGTGCCTCCCTCCCTCTCTCCAGCTTTCTTTTGTTTTCCATTTGCATGGAATATCTTTTTCCATCCCCTCACTTTCCGTCTGCAATTGTCCCTAAGTCTGAAGTGGGTCTCTTGTAGACAGCATATATATGGGTCTTGTTTTAGTATCCATTCAGCCAGTCTATGTCTTTTGGTTGTAGCATTTAATCCATTTACATTTATGGTAAATATCAATACATACATTTCTATTACCATTTTCTTAATTGTTTTGGGTTTGTTATTGTAAGTCTTTCCTTTTCTTGTGTTTCGTGACTAGACAAGTTCCTTTAGCATTTGTTGTAATGCTGGTTTGGTGGTGCTGAATTCTCTTAGCTTTTGCTTCTCTGTAAAAGTTTTTAATTTATCTGTCAAATCTGAATGAGATCCTTGCTGAGTAGAGTAATCTTGGTTGTAGATTTTTCCCTTTAATCACTTTACATATGTCCTGCCACACCCTTCTGGCTTGCAGAGTTTCTGCTGAAAGACCAGTTGTTAACCTTATGGGGATTCCCTTGTATGTTATTTGTTGTTTTTCCCTTGCTGCTTTTAATATTTCTCCTTTGAATTTAATTTTTGATAGTTTGATTAATATGTCTTGACATGTTTCTCCTTGGATTTATCCTGTATGGGACTCTCTACACTCCTGGACTCGATTAACTATTTCTGTTCTCATATTAGGGTAATTTTCAACTATAATCTCTTCAAATATTTTCTCATCCCCTTTCTTTTTCTCTTCTTCTGGGACCCCTATAATTCCAATATTGGTGCATTTAATGTTGTCCCAGAGGTCTCTGAGACTGTCCTCGATACTTTTCATTCTTTTTTTTTTTATTCTGCTGTGCAGTAGTTATTTTCACTAGTTTATGTTCCAGGTCACTTATCTGTTCTTCTGTCTCATTTATTCTGCTATTGATTCCTTCTAGAGAATTTTAAATTTCATTTTTTTGTGTTGTTCATCATTGTTTGTTTGCTCTTTAGTTCTTTTAGGTCCTTGTTAAACATTTCTTTTATTTTCTCCATTCTATTTCCAAGATTTTGGATCATCTTTACTATCGTTACTCTGAATTATTTTTCAGGTAGCCTGCCTATTTCCTCTTTTTTTTGGTCTGGTGGGTTTTTAACTTGCTCCTTCATCTGCTGTGTGTTTCTCTGTATTCTCATTTTGCTTAACTTTCTGTGTTTGGCGTCTCCTTTTTGCAGGCTGCAGGTTCGTAGTTCCCGTTGTTTTTGGTGTCTGCCCCCAGTGGCTAAGGCTGGTTCAGTGGGTTGTGTAGGCCTCCTGGTGGAGGGAACTAGTGCCTGTGTTCTGGTGGATGAGGCTCGATATTGTCTTTCTGGTGGGCAGGTCCACGTCTGGTGGTGTGTTTTGGGGTGTCTGTGACATTATTATGATTTTAGGCAGCCTCTGCTGATGGGTGGGGTTGTGTTCCTGTCTTGCTGTTTGGCATAGGGTATCCAGCATTGTAGTTTGCTGGTTGTTGAGTGGAGCTGGGTGTTAGCATTGCGATGGAGATCTCTGGGGGAGCTTTTGCTGTTTGATATTACGTGGAACTGGGAGGTCTCTAGTGGACCAATGTCCTGAACTCAGCTCTCCCACCTCAGATGCACACGCCTGACCCCCGTCAGAGCACCAAGACTCTGTCAGCCACACGGCTCAGAAGAAAAGAGAAAAAACAAAAGAAAAAAATAAAATAGTTATTAAAATAAACATAATTATTAAAAAATTTTTAATTAAAAAGTAATTTAAAAAACAGAAAGAGAGCAGCCAAACCAAAAAACAAATCCACCAACGATAGCAAACACTAAAAACTATACTAAAAAAAAAATGGACAGAGAGAACCCTATGACAAATTTTAAAAGCGAAGCTATTCAGACAAAATCACACAAAGAAGCATACACATACACACTCGGAAAAAGAGAAAAAGGAAAAATATATATATATCATTGCTCTCAAAGTCCACCACCTCAATTTTGGGATGATTCATTGTCTATTCAGGTATTCCAGAGATGCAGGGTAGATGAAGTTGATTGTGGACATTTAATCCCCTGCTCCTGAGGCTGCTGGAAGAGATTTCCCTTTTTCTTTGTTCGCACAACTCCTGGGGTTCAGCTTTGGATTTGGCCCTGCCTCTGCATATAGGTTGCCTGAGGGAGTCTGTTCTTCGCTCAGACAGGACGGGGTTAAGGAAGCAGCTGATTAGGGGGCTCTGGCTCACTCAGGCCAGGGGGAGGGAGCGGTACGGAATGCAGGATAAGCCTGCAGCTGCAGAAGCCAGCGTGACATTACAAGATCCTGAGGTACTCCGTGTGTCCTCCCATTGATGTTGTCCCTGGATCATGGGACCCTGGAAGTGCCGGGCTGCACAGGCTCCTGGGAGGGGAGGTGTGGACAGTGAACTGTGCTTGCACACAGGCTTCTTGGTGGCTGCAGCAGCAGTCTTAGCATTTCACGCCCGTCTTTCTTGTCTGCGCTGATAGCCGCAGCTCACGCCCATCTCTGGAGCTCATTTAGGTGGTGCTCTGAATCCCTTCTCCTCACACACCCTGAAACAATGGTCTCTTGCCTCTTAGGCAGGTCCATACTTTTTCCCAGACTCCCTCCCGGCTAGCTGTGGTGCACTAGCCCCCTTCAGGCTATGTTCACGCAGCCAACTGCAGTCCTCTCCCTGGGATCTCACCTCCAAAGAAGCCAGAGCCTCAGGTCCCAGCCCCCAACCACACCGGCAGGTGAGCAGACAAGCCTCTCGGGCTGGTGAGTGCTGGTTGGCACTGATCCTCCGTGTAGGAACCTCTCTGCTTTGCTCTCTGCACCCCTGTTGCTGCACTCTCCTCCATGGCTCTGAAGCTTGCCCCCCCCACCCCCATCTCTGCCAGTGAAGGGGCTCCCTAATGTGTGGAAGCTTTTCCTCCTTCACAGCTCCCTCCCAGAGGTGCAGGTCCCATCTCTATTCTTTTGTCTCTGTTTTTTCTTTTGCCCTACCCATGTACATGTTGAGTTTCTTGCCTTTTGGGAAGTCTGAGGTTTTCTGCCAGTGTTCAGTAGGTGTTCTGTAGGAGTTGTTCCACATGTAGATGTATTTCTGATGTATTTGTGGGGAGGAAGGTGCTCTCCACTTCTTACTCCTCTGCCATCTTGAAGGTCTCCCCCTATATGTGGAATCTTAAGAAATGATACAAATGAACTTATTTCCAAAACAGAAAGCGACTTACAGACTTAGAGAATGAATTTATGGTTACCAGGGGGAAGGGTGGGGGGGGAGAGATAGTTAGGGAGTTTGGGATTGACATGTACACACTGCTTTATTTAAAATGGATAACCAACAAGGACCTACTGTATAGCACATATACTGCTCAGTATTATGCAACAACCTAAATGGGAAAAGAATTTATAAAAGAATAGACTCATGTATATGTATGACTGAATCAGTTTGCTCTACACCTAAAACTAACACAATGTTTTTAATGAACTATAGTCCAATATAAAATGTTTAAAAAATTACAATAAATTCTAATATACTTCTAAAAAATAAACAAATAAAAGTTGGGTGAAGAAAATTAATCAAGGAGGGAGTGATCAAGTGCATCACATGCTACAGATAGGTCAAGTAAGATGAGGACTGAGAAATGACCACAAGATTTAGCACATTTTTTAAATGGATGAAAGGAAGTCTTCAGACAGAGGGAATAGTGCAACTGTGTGAGAATGCAGTGATTCCAGGCAACTGCAAATAATTCAAGATAACTAAAGCTTAGGGATATAGCAGAGATGAGAGAGCAGCACTGCTGTGTGGATACACACAGGCTAGATCACAATGTCATGCTAAAAATTTTGGATTTATGCTAAAGGCTATGAGAATCCACAGGAGAATTTTAAGTTGGGGAGTAACAGAGTCAAACATTTAAAAAATCAATTTGAGACCAGTATGAAAAATGGAGAACAAATCTGAAGGCAAGGAAACCTGTTAACAGGCTGTTACTATAGTCCAGGGAGAAACTAAAGGCAGTGACAGTGGGGATCAAAATGAGAGGATGGGTCAGATATTTAGGAAGTTGTAGGACTTGGTGACAATTTTGAAATGCAGGAAGGACATATTGGAGGGAGGAAGGAGTCAAGGATGACTTGGGTTCTGGTTTGGACAAGTGGGTAGGGGTAACCATTCACAGAGGGAACACTGGAGAAAGAGTAAGTTTGGCAGTAAAAAAATCACGCACAAAGGAATGCAGAAGGCCACGTGGTATCTTGGAATTATACAGTGTGTCACATATACTTTCTTATTTAATCCTGTTAGGGAGATGAGAAACAGGCTTGTAGAGATTAAGTAATTTACCCAAGTTTACACAGACAGGATGTGAGAGTGTAGACTAGAACCCAAGCTCACTGTTCTTCCACTTCATCAAAGCTACTTTGCCAAAGATTTTGAGGCAAGGAGGAAGAGCACTTAAAAAAATGAGTGAAGGTGAGCAAGTGGAGAAAGAAGGGGACTCTCAGCGTTTGAGGGCAGTTTTCCCAAATATCTTTTTCTTTAAGTCTGCCTGGATGGAAGATAGAGACAATAAAAATGTTGATCAGCAACACATTTGGCTTATTAAATTGAATGGTACGTTATATAAAGTAGGGGAGATAACAACTTGGTAGTTTTTCCACAGCCTCTCAGTGTCTTCTTGGCTTATCTTAATCATCCTAAGGTTGTCCCCAATAACTATTGATGAACACAGGAATAGTGCTGAATGGTCCAGTCTCTAGTAGTTCTCACAGTCTAGTGAGGGAGATAGACACATAATTATAATACAGGGTAGACACATAATTATAATACAGGGTAACCATAAAATTTAGAAAGAGAATTATAAAAATAAACTATTTTGGAATAATTTCAGATTCACAGAAGAGTTGTTGCAAAGGTAACAGAGAACTGTAGGATATCAGTAACCCAGTTTCAGTTTCTCCTAATGTTATCATTTTACACTACATTTAACAAAACTAAGAGACCAACATTTGTACATTACTATTAACTAAACCCTAGACTTTGGATTTCACCAGTTTTTCATTTATATCATTTTTCTGTTCTAGGATCCAATCTGGTGTCCCCCATTGCATTTTCACTTGTCATGATTCCTTAGCTTCCTCTGATCTATGGTAGTTTCTCGGTCTTTCCTAGTTTTTCTGGAAACATAGATATTTTAAAACATTACATATAATATACAGCATATTACATATACATATATTTTACAGCTTGAACCCTCTTGATTACCTTTGCTGGGACATGCTAAAGGCACAAGCTTATTTACTGAAAATCAGAGATATGAAACATCTGAGGCAATGCATCAGATACATTGTGCAATGACTGCTACATATGTGCTGTATTAATGCACTGTGTTCATGGCAATTTTGCACAGTGCATTGAGCTATGCATTGCCAATCGGGAATAAACATTGAACATATCATGCATTGTAATGTAATTATTATATGTACTTACCCATGCCCCTGAATTTTATTGCAACCTTGTACAAAGTAGTTATTTGTAAATTTAGCATCATCCAAATAAAAATATTGAGTTAATTTTTTAATTAGGCAAGCTAATTATAAGTTCATATAGAAAAATAAATAAGCAAAAATAACCAGGAAATCCTGGAAAAGAAGAATAGTGACAGGTAGCCCTAACAGATATTAAAACATTTTAAAGTTTCAATGATTATAAACAAAGGGTATGGCCACATAAATAAACATACAGACCAATTTTAAAGAAACGAAAGTTCATAAGTAGAAACAAATAAATATTGAAATTTAGGATCTGATATAGATGACATCTTAAACTAGTGGAGAAAAAATAGACTATTCAGTAAATAGTTGGGACAACTGGTAGCCATCTGAAATAATAAAATAGTTCCATACTTAAAGCTGTACACCAGGATAAACTACAAATGAAAAAATGATTTGAATGTACAAAGGAAAATAATAAAAAAGCACTAGAAAAAAATTTGGGAGAATTACTCTATAACATTGGAGTTTTGGGGAAAGCCTTTCTAACTATGATTCAAGATCCAAATGCAATAGAAGATGCCTTCACATTCCATAAAAGACCAACAACCCAACAGAATATGGGCAGAACTCATGAACAAATAACAGAAAAGAAAATATAAATAGCCCACAAAGATTCTTGTCCTCTAGATGACATGATACTATACATAGAGAATCCTAAAGATGCTACCAGAAAACTACTAGAGCTAATCAATGAATTTGGTAAAGTAACAGGATACGGAAATAATGCACAGAAATCTCTTGCATTCCTATACACTAATGATGAAAAATCTGAAAGAGAAATTAAGGAAACACTCCCATTTACCACTGCAACAAAAAGAATAAAATATCTAGGAATAAGTCTACCTAAGGAGACAAAGGACCTCTATGCAGAAAACTATAAGAGACTGATGAAAGAAATTAAAGATGATACAAACACATGGAAATATATACCATGTTCTTGGATTGGAAGAATCAACATTGTGAAAATGACTGTACTACCCAAATCAATCTATAGATTCAATGCAATCCTTATCAAACTACCAATGACATTTTTCACAGAACTAGAACAAAAAATTTCACAATTTCTATGGAAACACAAAAGACCCTGAATAGCCAAAGCAATCTTGGGAAAGAAAAATGGAGCTGGAGGAATCAGGCTCCCTGATTTCAGACTATACTACAAAGCTACAGTAATCAAGACAGTATGGTACTGGCACAGAAACAGAAACACAGATAAATGGAACAGGATAGAAAACCCAGAGATATACCTACGTATATTTGGTCACCTTATTTTTGATAAAGGAGGCCAGAATATACAATGGAGAAAAGACAGCCTCTTCAATAAGTGGTGCTGGGAAAACTGGACACCTACATGTAAAAGAATGAAATTAGAACACTCCCTAACACCATACACAAAAATAAACTCAAAATGGATTAAAGACCTAAATATAAGTCCAGACACTATAAAACTCTTAGAGGAAATCCTAGGCAGAACACTCTATGACATAAGTCACAGCAAGATCCTTTTTGATCCAGCTGCTAGAGAAATGGAAATAAGAATAAAAATTAAAAGATGGGACCTAATGAAACTTCAAAGCTTTTGCACAGCAAAGGAAACCAGAAAAAAGATGAAAAGACAACCCTCAGAATGGGAGAAAATATTTGCAAATTAAGCAAATGACAAAGGATTAATCTCCAAAATTTACAAGCAGCTCATGCAGCTCTATATCAAAAAAACAAACAACCCCATCCAAAAATGGGCAGAAGGCCTAAATAGACATTCTTCCAGAGAAGATATACAGAGTGCCAACAAACACATGAAAGGATGCTCAACATAACTAATCATTAGAGAATTGGAAATCAAAAGTACAATGAGGTATCACCTCACACCAGTCAGAATGGCCATCATCAAAAAATCTACAAACAATAAATGCTGGAGAGGATGTGGAGAAAAGAGTATCCTCTTGCACTGTTGGTGGGAATGTAAATTGATACAGTAACTGTGGCGAATAGTATGGAGGTTCCCTAAAAAACTGAAAGTAGAACTACCATGCGACCCAGCTGTCCCACTACTGGGCATATACCCTGAGAAAACCATAATTCAAAAAGAGTCATGTGTCACAATTTTCATTGAAGCTCTGTTTACAATAGCCAGGACATGGAAGCAACCTAAGTGTCCATCAACAGATGAATGGATAAAGAAGATGTGGCACATATATACAATGGAATATTACTCAGCCATAAAAAAAACGGAATTGAGTTACTTGTAGTGAGATGCATGGACCTAGAGACTGTCATACAGCGTGAAGTAAGTCAGAAAGAGAAGAATAAATACCGTATGCTAACACATATATATGGAATCTAAAAAGTAAAAAAATGGTTCTGAAGAACTTAGGGGCAGGACAGTAGTAAAGATGCAGACACAGAAAATGGACTTGAAGACACGGGTAGGGTGAAGGGTAAGCTGGGACGAAGTGAGAGAGTGGCATAGACTTATATGTACTACCAAATGTAAAATAGATAGGTAGTGGGAAGCAGCTGCATAGCACAGGGAGATCAGCTCGGTG
>RJWK010049832.1:0-16483 GCA_004363435.1 Platanista minor | reverse complement strand
TTTTTTTTTTTTTTTTTTTGCGGTATGCGGGCCTCTCACTGCTGTGGCCTCTCCGTTGCCGGAGCACAAGCTCCGGACGCGCAGGCTCAGCAGCCAAGGCTCACGGCCCCAGCCGCTCCGCGGCATGTGGGATCTTCCTGGACCGGGGCACGAACCCGCGTCCCCTGCATCGGCAAGCGGACTCTCAACCACTGCGCCACCAGGGAAGCCCCATTAGCAGTATTTTTGCTCCCAATGTTTGTAACTTTGAGCTGTATTGGTTTGGAGGTCTTATTCTCTAAAAGGAGGAAGCCTTTCACCAGGGGACACAGCAATAATTTCACTGAATTGGAAGAAAAGACACAGCCATGTGGCCATTTGGGCTACATATGTCTCACAACAATGAATAGAAAATGAGTTTACTCCTGACTGGAGTTATTGATACCAATTACCAAGGAGGAATTAGGTAGCTGCTACACAACAGATATAAAGAGGACTATGTCTGGAACCCAGGAGATTTCCTAGGGGAGCCTCTTGGCACTTCCAAGCCTGATACTAAATGTTAATGTTAAATTACAGCAAGCAATAAAAAGACAAGATGTTTGAGTACTCAGATCCTTTGAGAATGAAGATTTGGTTCACACCACTAGGGAAGTAACCTAATCCACCGAGGTTATGGCTGAGGGCAGGGAAAATATTAAATGTGTAATAAAAGAAAGAAGCCGTCCATGTCAATTGCAGTATCGTGACCAAATTGGGAATCAAAGAATGTAGTAGTTTTCTATATTTTCTTTTTGCTCCTTATATGTGTGTTCCTTTGTATACATTGCCATGTTCTTCTTTGTTCTCCTCACAATAATTATTTTATATGCAGATTGTCAGAGATTAACTTTACAATTTTTAATTGTAATAATTATACCATAATTATTTTATATGCAGATTGTCAGAGATTAACTTTACAATTTAGTCTGTGTATGACAGCATTTTCAGTGAAATTTCCTCTGAATTTTAGGAGTAATTAATACAGCCAGTGATCCGTAGTGACTGCTGGGATTATGGGTCTCCTCATTTGGGGGAAATGATGAGAACTTCTTCACTTGTTCAAAGGACAGCTTTAGCTTGTTAGATAGAAACATAGAGTCATTTCACCGTCGTTTGGAAGTTCAAATGTGTATGGAGGGGTGTGTAGGAAAGAGCAATAACCAGAAAGATGGGGCATGCCACTTATCAATTTATTGCCTTTCAATTATAAATCCACCTTCATGGATTCAGAGGGTGACTCTGGACATGGACCTTGTAAACATTTCTCCTTTGCCAGCTGGCATGATGTTAAGATTTGTCAGTAGAGGGAACGGGAAGGACACTGCAGGAAGAAGCAGCATCTCTTCCAGGTCCTGGCATGTTTTCCACACTTCTTGTTCCTGCAGTGCTTGGCCATCCTGTGGGACACCAGTGACGCTCACCTCCAGCAACATTTAATGACAGCCCCCCGGGTGGTTTCTTGGCAAGTTTCACAAGCACCCAAGCAAATTCAGCAGCACTCCCTTGCCAGCTTCCTATAAATTGTGTTGGAACCCTGGGAGGTGTTCTTCTGCCTGTCAACCTTGTTCCCTGGCACCTCAGCAAACTTCCCCATCCAGCAGGCTGCAGCCACACACTCCCCAATGAAGCCTGAGTTATTGGCTTGGTAGGAGAAGGGGGTACAAATTACAATGTGTTAGTTTCCTCGGAATTCTGGCTTAGTCCTAGAGATAACAGGGTCTCCCTACCTACGCTATTCTTATGTTCTTTAGAGTTCTTTTTACTCATTAGTAAATAACTCCCTGTTATTAGTTAATAATTCTTTATATTAAACTTTCCTTGTTCAAATTGCTGTGATTTTTCTCCTGATTGCACTTGATTTGGGTAGTATGGGTCCATGAAGTACATGAGAGGAAAGTTCCTCCCTTTCAGGAACTGTGCTTCAGTATGTGGTGATGAGCACACGTGGGGGTGGATGCTACGGCAGAGGAGTTAGAGAGGAGGGACTGCACCACTTAAGCCTGGGGAGCCCCTCTGGGCCAAGAAAAGGATTTTTATGCCGTTACATAGTTTTATTTCAAAAGTATTTTTCCAGGTACTAATATATAGAATAAATACACTTACTATTTTAAAAATTAATTTAGGCATTGTAGGTAATGAGAATTTCCTTGAACAAATTTTTGATATTAATCTATAGCTAACTGACAACTGATGACAACTGTGTCTGAGAGATAAACTCAGTGTCAGTCTCTAGAGAGAGACTGCCCCACTGTGGCCAAATAGGGAACTTAGAAATATTTTCAGCAACTCTTAAGGGGTTAGTGCTCTGCTTCCTTTGTAAAACCAGTTACTGTGTCCCTCAGAGCACAGTAATACACCGCTGAGTCTTCCTCTTGAGCTGATAGTTTTTTCAGATGGAAGGATGCCTCACCCCTGTTGAGGTCAGCCGTGAAACCTCTGATACTCTCTCTTGAGATGTGTTTCAGGAGTAACTGGAGGTGTTGTTTGGGGTACTGGACATACCAGAAGAGCTGAGGACTCCCAGAATATGAGTAGTTGCACTTCACCTGCACTGGGGACCCTTCAAAGACGGAGATGTGGTCCTCAGGCTGAGTCACTGTCTGGGCTCTTGTTCCTCCTGTAACACCAATTCTGGATCAGCGATTGTCTTACAGACAGAGGAGAATAGTTCGTTAAACTGATTCTAAATCAGAAGACCAGAGAAAGATAGAATAAAAAGAGACTTTACTCACTGAGTGTGAATATCATCACAAGCACTGAGATGAGGGTGAGCTTCATGTCTGAGCTGTGAGGAAACAGGAAGCTCCTTTCTGCAGGTTTTTCCTGGAAACAATTCAGCCACATGGACACGTGACAGAGCAGTGAGTGAGTTTACACGGCATGCAAAGTAAAAGCTCTTCCTCAAAAGGCTGGCTGCTTTCTGGCTTTCTATCAAGTTCAAGTTGTGTAGCATCTTCCTCCAGAGGCCTTATCTGATACTGCAGATAATCTTGGGCTTCAGGAGGCCTTCAGTTCTGAAACAGAATGGTGAGGGATTTCCTCCACAGTTAGTAAAACAGTGAAGAAGCATGTTACCAGAAAGGTCCAGATAGAGATATGGACGGAACATAATAGAAAGTCCAAACATACAAATTATTTATGGAAATTTAGTTATCAAAAAAATAGGGAAACGATGGTATATTCAATAAAATATGTCTTCCTGAATGGAGAGTCATCTAGAGATCAGCAAATAAATTTGGATGCATACCTTAACATCAGCTATGAAATAAATTCCAAATAGAGATAATTAATATTTTAAATAAAATAAAAGCATATTTTTATAAATTTAGGATGGTCATGAATTTTTTAAACATGAGAGTCAGAAAGAATAAGGGAAAATATTGATAGATCAGCCTTCACAGAAATTTAAGCTTCTGTACAAGTATGTTAATGAAATGTGTAAACATTACCATATCAAGGTATTTTTCCACTCATCATCATTGATTCTGACCTTCCTCACACCAGGAATGGCCCTTTAGAATTTTAGTTTTACAAGTTTGTTTGTTTTTTTTTTTTTTTTGCAGGCCTCTCACTGTTGTGGCCTCTCCCGTTGCGGAGCACAGGCTCCGGACACGCATGCTCAGCGGCCATGGCTCACGGGCCCAGCCGCTCCGCGGCATGTGGGATCTTCCCGGACCGGGGCACGAACCCACGTCCCCTGCATCGGCAGGCAGACTCTCAACCACTGCGTCACCAGGGAAGCCCGACAGATTTTTTTGTAAATAGACCATAAACAAAGTAAAAATCATTTGACCTAAGAATAAGGCAATTCTAGAAAGATGGTAGATTTAAAATGTCCCTGATCTCCTGTGCTTAGCCAAGGAGCTTCTGTGGAAGCCAGCCATGCTGTGCCAACAGAGCTTAAGTGAGGTGTCCCATTGAGGCTCATATATAAATCTGGGGTCAGTAGCAGGGAACTCTAGGATGAAGAGCAGAAAACAATAGGTTGTAGAGAAAGCTTGGCATGCACAGATCCATGGACATCTAAGAAGGAAACTAGTTGTCTGGGGAAAGCCTTTCCTCTAGCCCCCAAATAGCTGAGAAGAAAGTAACAGGTAGGCTGAGTCCCAGCTGTCCTTAACGAAGAGGAGTACAAGGAGACTGGAGAGCAAAGAGATTTCCTTCTAGTTTTTCAGCAAGGTACTGGCATTGTTGCTGAGACCAGTGCCTTACTGTCTGCTACATTGCTGATCACAGGTATAGAAATATCTAGGCTTTCCACCCTCACAACATTGCCTCCACTTAAAGTGTCCCAGTAATCAGACACATCAGGAAGGAGTAAAGAAAGGGAAAGGATACCTCAGAGAAAAATAAGGGCTTCATCTGGGGAAAATATAGTCTGAAAAAATTATCAGAGTCAGTGACACAATTTCCCTAGCCCAGAATCAGGACACATAGTTTGACAGTGATCAAGAATTCATTTACAAGGAAGCTCTCACAAAGAAAGAATATCTCACTCAATGCATTGTTTATTTATTGAATCTCTTAGAAGAAAACATAGGAAAAATACTCTTCGACATAAATCACAGCAAGATCTTTTATGATCCACCTCCTAGAGTAATGAAAATAAAAACAAAAATAAACAAATTGGACCTAATTAAACTTAAAAGCTTTTGCACAACAAAGGAAACTATAAACAAGATGAAAAGACAACCCTCAGAATGGGAGAAACTATTTGCAAAAGAAGCAACTGACAAAGGATTAATCTCCAAAATATAAAAACAGCTCATGCAGCTCAATATCAAAAAAACAAACAACCCAATCAAAAAATGGGCAGAAGACCTAAATAGACATTTCACCAAAGAAGACATACAGATGGCCAAGAGGCACATGCAAATATACTCAACATCACTAATTATTAAAGAAATGCAAATCAAAACTACAATGAGGTATCATCTCACACCAAAAAAATCTACAAACAATAAATGCTGGAGAGGGTGCGGAGAAAAGGGAACCCTCCTGCACTGTTGGTGGGAATGTAAACTGATACAGCCACTAGGGAGAACAGTATGCAGGTTCCTTAAAAAACTAAAAATAGAACTACCTTATGACCCAGCAATCCCACTACTGGCTTATACCCTGAGAAAACTATAGTTCAAAAAGTCAAATGTACCCATTGTTCATTGCAGCACTATTTACAATAGCCAAGACATGGAAACAAACTAAATGTCCATTGACAGATGAATGGATAAAGAAGATGTGGTACATATAATGGAATATTACTCAGCCATAAAAAGAAATGAAATTGTGTCATTTGTAGAGACGTGGATGGACCTAGAGTCTGTCATACAGAGCGAAGTAAGTCAGAAAGAGAAAAACAAATATCGTATATTAATGCATATATGTGGAATCTAGAAATATGGTACAGATGAACCTATTTGCAGGGCAGGAATGGAAAACAGACATGTGGACACAAGGGGGGAAGGGGAGGGTGGGATGAATTGGGAGATTAAATCTGACATAAATACACTACCATGTGTAAAATTGATAGCTAGTGGTAACCTGACATATAGCACGGGGAGCTCAGCTCGGTGCTCTGTGATGACCTAGAAGGGTGGAATGGAGGGAAGTGAGGTCTGAGAGGGAGGGGATATATGTATACATATAGCTGATTGACTTCATTGTACAGCAGATATTAAGACAACAGTGTAAAGCAATTACACTCCAATAAAAACATAATTCGTTTACAAGGAAACTCTCACAAAGAAAGAATGTCTCACTGAATGCGTTCTTTATGTATTGAATCTGCCATAAAGGAGTAAATACAATTAAATGAAGTTAGGACAGTTCTGTAACCCTCAGACACATAATCATCATAAACAAATACAGTGTCTCCAACAAGACTTTGGTTGCTGGAAAGAGAAATAGGACATGTATGCGTTGGCCACCTGACCTCCTTTCTACCGCCCTTATTCTATGCAGCACTTTCCCCATTCACCTGGCTGATTCTGCTCTGTGACTATGAAGTAGGGGCCACAATTCAAGTAACTGTGTCCTCTTTCTTTCTTCCTAACCTCTCTTTTCTCTTCTCTCTTTTCTCCTCTTTCTCTCCACATGTTCACCATCTTTCTCCCATTTCATTTTCTCATCTCCTTTTTTCCTGATTTTGTCTCTGAGAGAAACAGAAGTATAATAGAAGGTAGAAATCATTGGAATAATTCTGAAGTGAGAGTAAAGGCTCATAGTTTAAAATTTTTAGTCACGAAAATCAAAACCGTAGGTAGGTAATGCATGTGTTGTCTTCTTGAACTTCCAGTTTTACCATGGCCCTATTTGATGCTCAGTTTTGCTGAGGAATCATCTCTTTACACCGGTCAAAGCAACAGACCTTCCTCGCAGATGAATATACGGAGATCCCCCTGTTCCCCATCTGACTAGTTCAGATGCTCTCCTAACTGTCAGGAACCCTCTTCTTCATTTAATGGAGACTACTATCTTATAATATTTTGTCAAATTGCATCTTGAGGGTTGAATGTGATTTCTACAAGCTATTTCAAAATAGGTCCACAGCAACTTATCAAAGGTTTTCTGTAAGCTAGATCTTGTGCTACACCTTAAAAATTAAAAACTGAACGCAGCATTGTCTACTCACAAGACGTTGCAACACGATAGAAAAGACAACGGTATATGTGTGTGTGTGTGTGTGTGTATGCATATACAAAGTGGCACATCAAACAGTACAAAATGAATCCAGAAAAAAGGAGACATATAACAGAGAACATTCAGACAAAAATTTAATGAGAACATAATCACTTTGTCTTTTTCCTGAGAACGATAGAAACGAATGTTATCAAGAGATTAAGTAGAGATATTAGGCTGGGAATAGAATAGAGACACTTCCTAGATGAAAATAAAGGAGTAGAAGATGGACAGAGATGTGGCAATAAGTTGGGGGGTATGAAGCTAAATGGTCTGCTCTGTTATTTATTTCAAAATTTTGAAGGACATATGAATATATTATTAATCAATCTATATATATCTATATAAATACATATAGATATATAGATATAATACTACACAGTTTGCAATTTGAGTTATGGTCCTCAGTTATATGTCTTGATGACCTATTGATGCTAACACCTCTGCTACACAATATTCCGTAGAATAGATTTATATCACAGCTTCTGTACCCATTTTCTGAGAAACACTTTGTGTATTTTTTTAATAGATCTTTATTGGAGTATAATTGCTTCATAATACTGTGTTAGCACAACAAAGTGAATCTGCCATATGGCTACATATACTCTCATATCCTCTCCCTCTTGAGCTTCCCTCCACCCTCCGCATCCCACCCCTCTAGGCCATTGCAAAGCACTGAGCTGATCTCCCTGTGCTATGCTGCTGCTTCCCACTAGCTAACTATTTTACACTCGATAGTGTATATATGTCGATGCCACTTTCACTTCTCCCCAGCTTCCCCCTCTCACCCTGTGTCCCCACATCCATTCTCTATGTCTACGTCTTCACTCCTGACCTGCCACTATGTTCATCAGTACCTTTTTTTTTTTTTTAAGATTCCATGTATATGCGTTAGCATACAGTATTTGTTTTTCTCTTTCTGACTTACTTCACTCTGTATGACAGACTCTAGGTCCATCCACCTCACTACACAAAACTCAATTTCATTTCCTTTTATGTGTATTTCTTTTTTTCCAACTATCACCACCCTCAAATGCTGCAATAAATGTTTCGAGCATATCTCCCGAGCAGAGGCCAGAACAAAGTGAAGAAATAAGCTAGGTGGCTACCTGGAGTAAAAGCACTCAAAGTACAGGAAAGAACAGCTGCAAAGGCCCCAGGGCAGGAAAATGACTGCCATGTTACAGCAACATCAAGTGCGGTGAAGCTGGAGAGAGTTAGTAAGGAGGAGACAGTAGCTGATGTCAGAGAGGTGGCAGAGAAGCAGATGGAGTCAGCCTTGTAGGTTGTAGTAAAGAATCTGCTTTTTATCTGAGTGAGATGGAAAACCACTCAGAGAGTTGTGAGCACAAAAACCACATGATCTGAATTAAGTTCTCAAAAGGTCTCTCTGCTGGGTGCAGACCAGACCGAAGAGAAGCAAGGGAGATCAGTTAGGGTTATTATTGCCACCACCAGGCAAGAGGTGAGAGTGGCTTGGATCAGATAGGAGCAGTGGCCGTAGCGTAAAGTAGTCAATTCTAAGCCTGCTTTGAAGAAAGAGCTGATTGAATTTCCTAATAGATCAAATGGGGATATGAGAAAAATTGGGAAGACAAGGGCAACTTTCAAGGTTTTGGCCAATGTGATCAGAGAAATTGGTAGACGGAGTTGCCTATTGCCTAAATGAGGAAGACTTCACAAGAGGTGGGTGGGAGGTAAGGAGGGCAGAGTAGCTGGAGTGGTGGAAATCAGGAGATCACCTTGAGATGTACCAAGAAGGGGATGCCCAAATGGAGACGTCAGGTAGGTCATTTAATATACGAGTCCAGAAATCAGAGGAGCCATTTGGGTTTCAGATATCAATTTTGGTATTTAAATGGTTTTTAAAGCCAAGAGACTGGATTAAATTAGTTAGAAATAAATTGTTAGTAGAAAGTAAAGAGTTCCAAGAATAAATTCCTGAGGCATTTCAATGTTTAGAGATCAAGGAGATGAAGGAAAAACCCTCAAAGGAGACTGAGAAGGAGCAACTGATAATATAGGAAGAAAATCAAGAAAGTGCTCGGTCTCTTAAACCTAAATAAAGAATTTAAAGGAGTGTTCTATAATGTCAAATGTCATCACTCTTTGCCATGAACTGAGGGTTTGTTTCCTTCCCAACTTCATATGTTGAAACTCTAATCCCTCAACATCATTGCATTTGGAGGTGGGGTCTTTGGGGGGAAATTAGGGTGGAGCCCTCACTGTGGGATTTGTGCCTTTATAAGAAATGCAGCCAGCTTGTCTCTCTACTCTACTCTCCACCATGTGAGGATAACAATGAGAAGTCAGCAGTCTACAAACCAGGAGAGGGATCTCACCAGAACCTGACCATGCTGGCACTCCGACCTCAGACTTCCAGCCTCCAGAACTGTGAGAAATAAATCCCTGTTGTTTATAAGCCACCTGGTCTATGACACTTTCGTCCTAACTAAGACACTACTCCAAATAACTTAAAAATACTAGTTGTACCAATAAATGCATGTAAAAACAAATGTAACTAGGCAAATTTTCCTACTAAGACACAGAGACCATCTGAATGATTTTCAAATCTTGGTTAGGAGACATAAAATCATGCAATGAAGTGACAGAGTGTTAAAAGTCTGTGATTAGGCTCCCTGCTGGACTCAGACAGTTCCATGCCCACTGTGAGCATCACATTCAAGAAGATGCTCAAGAGGACGGTCAGTTCTGGAGAAGGACAAACGAAGGAGGAGCCCAAGAGAACAGTAAGACTCCTGTGCCTGGAAAATGTGACCCAAGCAAACTAAAGGGCTAGGAAAGGTACAAGGAAAGGACAAATCTTCTGTTATAAAAACTCCAAACAAAAATGAAAAGGGGAACAAAAGAAAAACTAGAAGAGGGGGCACCTTAAGATTTAGAAACTAAGGACTCAGCAGCAGCCCAAGAACCTATAATTGAGAACAATGAATTTTTGATGCAACCATAGAGGAAAAAGCCAAGTCCATTTTGTTTTGAACATAACCCCCTTACCCCCTTTCTGTTCAATTCATAGAACCAGCTTTATAAACTATTTTTAAATTCATGCTTTATACTTCTAGAGACACATTTAAAATAAGGAGGGAATCCTACCTCATCTCATCTCATTAAAGAAATTAGATTTAGGTAATTGTAAAGTTTTTAAAAGGTGAAATCATTCACTTCATAATATCTGCCACTAGAAATTATGAAATTTTGAATTCAGGGAGGCTTAACTTCTGTGTGTGTAAACTTTTTACAATATTTTGGAGGGCAGTTTTTTTAAGCATATCATATGAATCAAATCACAAATAATAATTTGGAATCATAATTATGTATATAAAATATCTTAAGCATATCAGCTTTTGGGTAAAGTTGTTTTAGAGGAAATGAATATGTTTCCCAGTCTTGGATAGCCCTATTAGAATTCATGTAATATTTGATATCGTGAATTTTTTGGTAGTGGAGGTCTATTTTCCTATAACTTCCTTAATGTGCTGTGAAAGACTGGAAATTTTTGTTGAATGTGTAATTTTATATTAGATCATGAATTAGTGCGACTCCTTATAAAATGTCAGAGATTTTCAGTAGTTTAATCCATTGTATTTGTTAAATTTGGGGGGGGGAGTGGCCTCAAATTCTTATTTTGGAAGTAACTGGAATAACTGTTTCAAACAACAGTTAAACTGGGTGGCTTTTAGATTTTCAATATTACATTACAAATTATGTTCAGTTTGTTCATTAGTTTTCTGTAACACTTGCAAGATTGGAAATCTAGGTATCACGATGGCTGATTTATTTTAAAATATGTCAGTATCACACAGTATAATATTATGTATGTGCTGGAAGTTAAGCTTCAAATCTGGTTTGAGAATCTATACAGCACTCATTGGGAACATATGCTGTACAGGTTGCCCTAACTGAGAATTTATGCGGCACAGCCTGTCAGCTAATATTATAACCAAGTGCTTCAGTTTTCCACACATGATCGACACCTGAGGCTGTGCTAATTATGCTAAGAATGCCAGAAATTATTTTTTAATAAAAATCAGTCTTCACCTTTTTTTGTTTGTTTGTTTTGTTTTTGGTTTTTTTTTGCGATACGCGGGCCTCTCACTGTTGTGGCCTCTCCCGTTGCAGAGCACAGGCTCCGGACGTGCAGGCTCAGCGGCCATGGCTCACTGGCCCAGCCGCTCCGCGGCATGTGGGATTTTCCCAGACCGGGGCGCGAACCCGTGTCCCCTGCATGGGCAGGCGGACTCTCAACCACTGTGCCACCAAGGAAGCCCAATCTTCACCTTTTTGACTTCAGAACTCTGACGCTTTCTGATGTATTTTCTTCAGTGTGGGGGGATGGGGAGGGGAGTTGATGAGGGGGCATCCCTCCGGAGAAATTCACCAGAAGACCTCCATCCCACATAAAGTCTATCTGAATGTGGCACGGCACTGATGTTGAAGCAACTATTCCAGAGATAAGAATTCCCCAGGGTCCAGCCCATCCTGCCCTATTTGCCTTCCCAGCAAAAAAAGACCCTCTTGAAAACTCTCTCGAGTTCTTGAGTCACAAAAAGTCCCAAGGTCTCATGAGGTTTGTATTCAGCTCCCCTTGCAGACGCAGGCACTGTGTCACTCAGAGCACAGAAGTACTTGGCCGAGTCACTCCAATGGGCTGAGGGTTTCCTCAGGTGGAAGGAGGTTTCACTCTTCCTCAATTCAGCCTCAAAACCTTTGATGCCTGTAACAAGGTTGTTTCCAGATGTGGACTTCAGGAGAAGCTGAAGTCCTTGATTGGGGTACTGCACGTACCAGAAGAGATAGGGCAGAACAGAAGATGAGTAGTTGCACCTCAGCTCCAGACGGGCTCCTTCAGAGACAGTGATGTGGCCGTCAGGCTGGATCACCGACTGGGCTCCCGTTCCTCCTGAAACATCAGTGCTGTGTAAGTAGAAGCAGGGCAGATTTGGCTATGAAGAAAATGTGTCTCTATTCAGACTCCAGTCAGAACATGGTCACTTTTGTGAAAGTAGAAAAGAGAATGGGATGTTACTTACTCAGGGCAAAAACCATCTCAAGCGCTGGGATGAGAAGCAGTAGCATGGCTGAGCAGTGAAAATGCTTCAGGCTCCTGAGCAGGTAAGACAGGTGAGGCCCAGGTCACTGAGCCTTCAGAACCACAGGAGGAGATGGAAGGTTGAGCTGGACAAGTCCCTTGCTTTAACAAGGTTCAAGAACTGTTAGAAAGTCTTTCTCTTAATGAGTTTGGATCCTTTCTGGCTTTTTGTTCTCGTCACAGGTTCCTATCAACTCAGACATCCGTGAGGATACAGCAGCTGGCTGCAGGAGGAGGGGCTCAGTGGATGGTGAGGATGGGCAACAAAAACAAATGTCTCCTTTGTGCAACATCGCCCTCTGGAGGCCAGAGGGAGAACCAATGATCCATAAGAGCTGACTGTTACATTTCAAAGATGTGATCATCAAATCTTCACCAGAACGTGTTTCTTCCTTCCTGAATCTGTGATGATGTCATCTCCTGGAGTACGTGGTATTAATCCTAAAGTAAATGAAAAATGGGGATTTGTAACAGAAGAGTACTTTACTTCACTGAGAAATTAGTTACAGAAGAC
Source organism: Platanista minor (assembly GCA_004363435.1). Taxonomy (NCBI): domain Eukaryota; kingdom Metazoa; phylum Chordata; class Mammalia; order Artiodactyla; family Platanistidae; genus Platanista; species Platanista minor. The sequence continues at coordinate 4,160 of RJWK010049832.1, read as the reverse complement.
CATATACTAGACTTTGGACTATTATTTTTTTAAAGCCATTCATGAGGCAGAACGAAAAAGATCAATTGCCTCAGATATGCTGAGCTTCATATGGCCTTGTGCTGCTGGATATGAGCATTATAGCAGGTGAGGAAGGGGGAGAGAGTATTCCTTTATTTGGTGCTAAGAGGGAAAAAGCAAATTAGAGCAGACACTTCTACTTAAAATCAGCCTAGAACACATAACATTAATTATTGAATCAATGCAAACTAATAAAAACAACAGTTTTCTTTGTCAAGCAGAAAGTCTGAAGATGACTGGTTGAGCTCAGATGAACAACGTTGACATATGTTAAAACTATGAGAAAATAACTGGGCACTACAAGCTTAAGTGGAGAAAGTGAGAGTCCTGTTCCAATTGACAATGGTCAGGATAGACCGGCATATTAGGCCAAGTTAAGGGGACCTCACACTAAGAAGAATGCCAACAGAGGAGTACCTGCAGAGAAACCTGAGCAAAATTCTCAAGGGAAGGAAAATGTGGCATTTAAATAAATGATTCTGGAAAGAATTGTGAGAAAAAGAAAAAATAAACCTACATGAACTCAATAAAGCTGGAAAGAGTGCAACCAGCAGAACAGAAATGAGAAGAAAGTCTGCAGGTACAGAGGACATGGGAGTAGATTGACAGTGACACTCAAGGTAGCGAAGCAAGCAGCATCCCATGCAGGTAGGAGACAAGATCTGTCAATCAAGGGACATTCCCTCTGTGGTCTAATAGTAAGATGAAACTCTGAAGGGAAAAGACTTCCCTACCCAACTTATTTTAGCACAGAGACCACTGAAACCTCAAATTGAAATAACTAAGAAGAGAATTCTCAGGTGAAATGAGAATCTGGCCAGCTGGGGTCCTTTTCACAAGGTCAGAAAAACTTCCTCCTTTCTGAATACTCCATTGACTTGTACCAGCTTGCAATCAGTTCTCCCTTGTGCTGCTATTCACTTCTTGACCCTGTTGATAGATTTTCTTTCACGTGTAAGACCAAATCACATGGTCAGTTTGAAACTTTAAATTATTCAAAATATCTAATCAAGCATATGTACTCGCCTCCCTTCTTATCAAAGTTCCCACTGAGATAAAATTTACAAGTATAAACAGGATAATGCTATATCCATAATGTGAAAATAATAAAAAGGTGAAAAATATCAACAGTTCCCATAAGATAGAAAGTAGGTGTGAGCATACTGATGGGTGAGACAGAGAGGGAGAAAACACAGTCCAGAATGAACTAAGAGAAGGTTTTATTGGAAATGCACGTGAAGGAAAGTTACTCCTCAGGAACCTGTAGGGATTCTGGACTGAGAAAGAGAATAGGTATGATGTAGGGCAGGAGGGACAAATTGAAGGTCAATATGTGGACTAGCTATACTAGTCTCCCTCTGTACCCTCCATCCTGCTACTGTGCTTATACGTGAGAAGCATAGTAGGCCAGCCTGTACGTGGTCATTTGATGTTCACTAAAGTTGAAGTAAAACACATGGAATGCTAATTTTTCCTGTGAGTAGTTGACAGAGTTAAGCCACCTTCAAACTGATATTAGGCGCAGGGGGAAGGGAAGGAACAAGTTAATAACCAGTTCTCTGCTCATTCATCCTAAAATGAAGCCTGCCAAGTAACATAGTAAGTCCACATGCCCAGACTACTGGTCAAGCATCCCATTCAGGAAGAAAACTTGTGGAGAACATGGACACAATGAAATATGGAGTCCGTCCTGCTACCCAGCCCTTCATTGTTAAATATAAACCAAGAACAAAGTAACACTAGTCATTTGTAAGTATACATATGTATCTCTTTCCATTCATGGAAGCCCAGAGTCTTCAACTGTGAATCATCAGAGTCACTTATACCTGGATCCAAAGCTATGGTGGAATGTCATGCTCTATGGTCTAGTATGGGAATGTAGTATTTTGAAAATGACCAAAGGAACTAAGAGAATAATATTCTGGTGTCTTGGTCACTACTCTCAAAAAATCTTGAGTCTTGGCTTTGAATAATAATTTTCATATTTATTTAGATTTTTTTTCTCTTAAGTGGTTTACCCTACATTATTTCAATTCTTCCAGATTTGTAAGACCAGCTTTTTAAACCTCATTAAATGAAGAAGGAAATTAACATTTTAAATACAATAATCACAAAGTCTATCTGAATGCAAACCATGTGATAAGAGAGTTCCATGTTAGTTGTAGACATTGCTGGTGCCCAGCCTAGAACCCCTTTTCCAGGCCAGTGTACCCAGTCCCCAGCTGTTGCAAGTGTTGGCTACACTTGGCTCACAGTTGCCCTCTTCCCCCAGAAAACTGATCTATGCCAGTAAAGGTCACCATTCTCCAGTAGGGTATACCCCTGCTCAAATGACTGCTTTATTCTGGGGTACAGAGGTCAGCTCTCTGGTCCCCTTGATTCACCATGGGAGGGATCAATTCTGCGGTGTTTTTCATGCTTTTCATGCTCCTGAGATCCCCATGAGGTCAGGCTGGATCAAGAGTCCAGCCGAGCCACATCCATGCCTAGTCTTTTCCCTTCCATCTTCACTTGCTTTTCTCAAAAAATTATGGATACAGGAAACCCCAATTTAGGTTTTGCTTTTAAGGAACTCAAGACAATATGCTACCTCCTTTAATCCTAAACCAATCCTGAACTACGTGTAATAGTATAGCCTAAAACCAAATGGCTCATTAGTAACAAAAGATATTCAAACCAGCACCAGAAACTGGGTTCTTTCCAGTGGCATCAGAAGGCACACAAGAAAAGCGGGATGAGAATTTGACCATCTTGCTCCCAGCACAACTTCATGCCGTTTCTCACTGTCTTTCAAATGTTTTTTCCACGATTTGGAAATATTTGTAACTCATAAGTCTGCAGGCTGAGAATTTGAAGCAAATTCTGATTGGATTGCATCATTTTCGTCAGTGACTATGTGAACAAAACCGAATAAAAATCTTAATTCCTCATTTCCAAGTTGTCCCACTCTTTGGACTACGTAAACAATGTCATGTCTAACAGACCACAGCTTCAGCTTTACAGTGAGTGTGACTTTTAATTTTTTTCCCTCTAATTCAACTTTAGATTTATTATAAGGCTGAATTTCCATCAGGCCACAGACATTTTTCCTGGACTTGGGTGTAAATTATAGGACAATTCCACAGTGCAAGTGAGTCAGGAGAGGGCGAATATTCATATCCTTGTTGGTGTTCTCAACTCCCCTCACCAACATTTTCTAAAACATCCTCAGTACCATGTGGTCTTTGACAGTTGATCCATGTAGGTCTTTAATCGCCATAACAAAGCTCCTTGGTGTCTAGAATTTTTTATTCCAGATGCTACTCAGAGATCCTTCTCAGGAAATCTGAAGTCATTCTGTGCTCCCATGCCCTGCTGCGGGTATGGGACATTCTATGGCTGTAGCTAATTCTACCATCTCCAGCCATACTCAAGTACATAGGAACCAATACACTCTCCCACAAGCCTCAAGCCAGGAACTTTGAGTTCTACTCAGCCTTACTCAAAAATGGTAACATAAGCCTTCTCTGATCTGAGCCCCTGCAACTGTCTAGGCTTTTTGTTTCAACCATTTCTCACCTTCTGACTCTAGTCCTTCCATCCACTCATCAAATTTATCCTTATCTAATCCACCAGTGGGGTAACAGTTGAGGGTGGAGATGGGGTGGGGGATCTGTAACGAAAATAACTCATGACTTACAACTTTTTCAAAGTAGTTGCTTAAGACTCCTTTCTTTTACATTTCTGTTTTTCCATACTTGTTTAAAGTAATGAATATCAAACACCTTGAATAACTACATGGGGAAAGAGCAAGGTGGACTAAGAACAGTGAGGGAATATCTCAGTTATCATATTAAAATACTGTTGCCATATATAAGAGCATCATAATACCAATCCCACTGAGTAAATTTGTGGTATAAAACTAGAGTACAGGGCTTCCCTGGTGGCGCAGTGGTTGAGAGTCCGCCTGCCGATGCAGGGAACACGGGTTCGTGCCCCGGTCCGGGAAGATCCCACATGCCGCGGAGCGGCTGGGCCCGTGAGCCTGCGCGTCCGGAGCCTGTGCTCCGCAATGGGAGAGGCCACAACAGTGAGAGGCCCGCGTAACGCAAAAAAAAAAA
>RJWK010049831.1:0-16483 GCA_004363435.1 Platanista minor | reverse complement strand
TCTGCCAGGGGACCCCACACATGGTCCATACTCCCTCCAGAGCGAGGACAAGGGAAACAGACTTCCCTAGATTTGGGGCCTTTTATTTTATTTATTTTAAAAATTTTTATTTATTTATTTATTTATTTAGGCTGTGTTGGGTCTTCGTTTCTGTGCGAGGGCTTTCTCCAGTTGCGGCAAGTGGGGGCCACTCTTCATTGCGGTGCGCGGACCTCTCACTATCGCGGTCCCTCTTGTTGCGGAGCACAGGCTCCAGACGCCCAGGCTCAGTAATTGTGGCTCACGGGCCCAGGTGCTCCGCGGCATGTGGGATCCTCCCAGACCGAGGCTCGAACCCGTGTCCCCTGCATCTGCAGGCAGACTCTCAACCACTGCGCCACTAGGGAAGCCCTTGGGGCCATTTAGATCCAGTTTAGAACTTGGGGAGAATTGCTATGCCTCTGTCTACTCTTGGACCTCTGATGGAACCAAGGCTGGGGCACAACGGCCAGAGAGCCAGGTACCTGGGAAGACTCAAATGGGCATGAGTCTCTAGCTCTGCCACTTAGCAGCTGTGAGTTCCTGGGCCAGTTACTTAACCTCTCTGTGGCTCAGTCTCTTTATCTGTAGAATGGGGATAATACTAACACCTGCTTCTCAAGATCGTAAATAAAATAAGGAATGAAGAGCGCCCAGCACTATACCTGGCAAACTGTCGGCACTCTATGTGATAGCTGTTTTATTATTATTGTCACATGTCATTGTAAGGCCTGTGCTCACAGGGACATGTGATGCGGTAGAAGGGGCATGGATTCTGGAGTCAGGACCCGCATCCCTCTTCCTACAAAAACTTGATTTCACCATCATGGCTGAGAGAGTCACCTTCTGGATCTGAACCCAGTGTATTCCTCTGTAAACAAGGGCCACATTCACAGTGGCCATAAAAGATTCGCAGGGTCCTGAAAGAAGGAATGCAAAGCACCAGCCCAGGGCCCTGCACATGGTAGATGTTCACCCTGGCCCTGGAGAGCCCAAGGGATGGCCCCGGGCTCCTGCCCGGGGTTACAGCTTCCTAGGTGAGGGCTGCCATGGGGCGGTGGGGGGGATGGGGGTCAGGCTGGCCCAGACACGTGGCTGAGCTGGGGCCCCCTGGTCATTACGCAGGAGTCAGATTGGAGGCTAGGAAAGGGGAGATGTTAGGAGGGGTGCCCAGGGCAGGGTCCAGGGTGAGCAAGTAGGGGTGATGCAGGAGCTCAGCTGGAGACAAGAGGTGGACAGATGGTCTGGGAGGTGGGCAGCCTGGGGATTTGGGGGTGAGCGTGGAGGAAGACACTCGGCAGGGGAAACTTCCAGGGTGGAGACCCACTTCTGGGAGGACCACTGAGTGGGATGTCTGCCTCTCCAGTGGCTGACTTGGGGCCTCCAGGGACCTGTGTGGGGAGACAGGATTTCCATGGCCCTGGAGACAGGACGGGAAGGCTCAAGGCCCAGAGAGGACTCACAGGGGCCTCAGAGGGGAGGGCCTCCTCATCCAAGGCCAAGCCCGGGCCTTCAAGGGCTACAGGGTTGGGTTTCCGGAGCCCCCAGACTGAGCTGTGTTCTGTGGTGTGGAAGCTGTGGGCTCCTCTCCAGGGAATCCAGAGTTCACAGTCCTCACTCCTCACACTTACCAGACTTAAAAGAAAGGCCTTTGTTTCCTCTTAACGTCCTGGTAAAGCTCCTTCTGAAAAATTCCTACCTTGGCTCTGCTGAACCCAGAGAAAGGAATGTGTGGTGACCTCTGCCAGCAAAGCTTATGGGATCAGAAGTGGGAGGGAAACCCCCCGCGCTCCTGGCTGGACCCAGCGCAGTCCTCCCACCCTCGCCTCCTCTGCAGGGAAGGTCCTTATTATCCCATTCTACAGATGAGGGGACTGAGGTGGGGAGGGAGATGATTCACCAGGTCCCCGACTGTGGGGGGGGTGGTGGAGCTGGGCCCTGTGTGCTGGCCTGTGCTGGGTTGGGGGGTGGAGTGAGACAAAGCCCTGTGGCCTGGGTGAGCTGGGAAGAGCTGTGACAGCTGATTCTCCTTTTACCGGGAGTCCCCCTACTCTTCTGGGGGGACTAACCCCCTACTTCTCAGGACATCTCCATTAATCATGACCACCACAACAGCAACAGTGGCAGCAAGCATTAGTTGAACAACTTGTAGGTGCCAGGCCCTGTGTTAATGCTGGCCTTGCATTATCTCTTTTAATGGTCACACTTGTTCTCTTACCCCATTTTACAGATGAGGAAACTGAGACTTCTGGGGTTATAACATCCCCAGTAAACGGCAGAGTCAGAATGTGAACTCTGCTGCTTGGCCCTGGCTCATGGTGCCACACTGTCCACCTGGGAGATGGCTCCTTGCCTACTAACCAGGGTCACCTGGACTGAGTTGGTTGCCAGGTGCTGTCTTCCTTATTACCACCCTTCCCCCCAGGGCTGGCACACCCAGGTCCCTGCCTCCACACCAGAGACACACCCCTAGGTGACCCAGCCACCATCTTACCTCCACCACGTAAGGGACCGGAACCCCACCCTACCCCAAGTGATGGAGCATGGATTTGCCACGGCTTGAACCACAAACAGAAAAGTCAGAGGGGGTTTGACCTCGCTGTGCTGCTAAGAGCACCTGGCTGGGTCTGGCCACTGACATTTCCCTGACTGGGTGAGGACACTGATCAGGGGTTCTCATGGCTGAGAGTCCTCAGGGAGCCTGGGCCTGACCAGGACCCGACCTGGAGAAGGAGGCAGACCCCAAGGCCTGGTGAAATTCTGTGTTTATTTGGGATGCAGATTCACATGGCCCCAACTGCTGGAATGGTGACTGGGTGCTCAGCTGGCACAGGTGTGAGCTGATGCTTGACGGGGTACAAGACCTGCAAGCTGGGTTTCCCTGGTGGTGCAGTGGTTAAGAATCCGCCTGCCAATGCAGGGGACACAGGTCCGAGCCTTGGTTCGGGAAGATCCCACATGCCACGGAGCAACTAAGCCCGAGCGCCACAACTACTGAGCCTGCACTCCAGAGCCCGCGATCCACAACTACTGAGCCCATGTGCCACAAGTACTGAAGCCCATGCACCTAGAGCCTGTGCTCCGCAACAAGAGAAGCCACCGCAATGAGAAGCCCGCACACTGCCACAAAGAGTAGCCCCTGCTCACGGCAACTAGAGAAAACCCACGCGCAGCAACGAAGACCCAACGCAGCCAAAAAAAAAAGACCTGCAAGCTCTGCTCTTGGCCAGGCTCTCTGGAGCTCAAGGTGCACCCTGGAGGGGAAGACACTTCCCAGCAGTCAGCACTGTCTGAGTCCCTCCTGCCGGGCTCTGAGGGCATATGGCCTTCATCCAGCATTAAATGAGCACTTCCTAGAATCTAGCCCAGGGTGCAGTGGTCGGGGGATGCAGTCCCAAGGAGCACAGGGTGGGGAAGTGGGGGCAGGTGGCTCTGGAGCCCTGCTGCCTGGGTTTGGCTCCCAGCTCCAGCATTTATAAGATGTGGTGCCTTGGGCCAGTAACCTGTACCTTGGTTTCCTCATCTGCAAAAATGACATAATAGTCAGAGAGTATTATGAATATACTAACCTCAGAGAGTTGTTGTGAGGATTAAATGAGCTCATACGAGCAAACTGATTAGAGCCGTCTGGCAAGGGGTTAGCACGTGGTAAGGGGGTAGCGATGGTTATTATTTCATTGCTCCCGGTAGCACTTTTGTTTCCTTGTCTAGGTTCTGTATTCTGGAGGACATGGATGGTGGCTTTACGCCTTCTCTCTGTCTTCCAGGGACCAGATGTACAGCAATTTGCCCACACACCTGGAAACCTATTTACAGATATTGGGGCAGTTCCCCTCCTCCCACCCCCTGCCCTGTTCCTCGCCCCTACATCCATTTGGTTCCCGAGTCCCAGAGATTCTGACTCCCCAGCCTCTCTGGCATTTATTCTGACTGCCCCTGCTGTCTGTCATCTTGGCAACCTGCTAACTGGTCTCCCAGCTGCTGGACCAAAATGCTCCCCAAGCTATTCTCTGCCCTGCAGTTGAGGCAGGAGATAGATGGGCCCCAGGCTGAGCAACCGGAGTTCGTCCCCTGTGGACAGATACTCCAAAATAGCAGAAGGGAGGAGACTGCATAGGCCTCATTCTTGAAGTCAAGGAGAACTTCCCAACTATAAGTGCTCAGAAAGGCTCCTTGAAGGTCCACAACGGAGGGGGCGCCACTCCATAGTAAGTGACATCAACCTACCCGCAGGCCTCTGCTAGAATCCATTTTGGCTAAGAGATGCACACGCACATATGGGAGGACCCTGAGATAAACAAAATATGGACTCAGAACCAGGCAAAGCGAGATGATTGGCCAAAGGAAACCTGGAAGAAATGCCCCATATAAGTGATTCAAACTACCACAAGGGTGCAACTCTCTCTCTGAGTCCACCCATGTGTCTATCCACAGGTACCCTTTTACCTCCTAATAAATACTTTACTTATTTCACTACTTTCTGTCTTTGTGGGAATTCATTTCTACAAAGCCGAAGGGCCAGGGCCTTGTCACTGGCCACTGGTCTAGTGGCTAGGATTCAGCGCTCTCACTGCTGCGGCCTGACTTCAGTCTCTGGCTGGGGATCGAAATCCTGCTTCAAGCTGCTGTAGGCCGAGGCCACCGAGATCACAGTCAGAGTGCAGATCCTTAGAAGGTAATCTGAGTACGCCACACTCCTGCATAACACCATGCAATGGCTCCCTGTCACCTTCGAGACAGAGGCCAGTCCTTTGCCCCGGCATCCACGCCAGGCCCTCCTGCTGGCCCTCCTCCTCCCTATGTCCCTGGCCTCTGCACCCCACTGCCCGCCTCTCCAGCCTTCCTCAGTCTCTTGCAGTCCTTACTGCTTTGCTCTCTTTATGCTTCTGTTTGACTGCTCATGTGACTCCAGACACACTGTTCCTTTCGCCTGGGGTGCACTTGCCTGCATCATCCTGCTCCCTAACCCTGACCGCTTCTTCACACTCAGCTCAGGCTTTGCTGACTCCAGGGAGCCCCCCTGGGTTCCCCCTTCAGGCAGATTCCATGCCCCTCCTCTGGGCTCCCAGAGCACCCTGAGTTTATAAAGCTGGTATCCATTCATTACACAAATATTTATTTCACAGAGCGCCTCCTCTGTGCCAGGCACTGTTCCAGCTGCTGGGGATATAGCAAAGCTGCTGAAAACCCCTGCCCTGGGAAGCCTGCATACCCCACCACGCTGCTGGTGAGTTTCCTCACTAGAGGTGAGCACCTGGAGGACAGGCAGGGCTCATGAGTTCTTTGACTCTGTGTCCTCAGTATTATGAGTGTAGCTGTCAATAAATGTTGGATGCTGGGCTGGATGTATTTCAGGCACTGGGCTGGGTGCTGGGGAGAAAAAGTGCATAGGACGGGGATGGAGTATCAGGGGCTATGAGAGTCAGCAGATGTGTTGGTTAGGAGTGTGGCTCTGAGGCCAGGCGCCTGTGTTCAGATCCTGAATCTGTCTCTTATTAGTGGCGAGACCTTGCACAAGCTCCTCATCCTCTCTGCGCTTCAGTTTCCCCATCGCAACAATGGGCTTATCATACTATCTTATAATGGTGTCAGGAAGGTTAAAAGGGTTAATATTTATAAAGCACTTAGGACAGTGCCTTGCGCGTAGTCAGTGCTTTATACAGAAATATTCACTAGACAGATGAATAGCAATCATAGATTCTGAACATAGATAGTCCTGTATTCAAATCATTTCTCTGCCAGGTCCGAATCATATGTAATCCTGGGAAAGTCATTGAACCAGGCTGAGCCTCAGTTTCCTCCTCTGAAGGTACTAACAATACTTCCCTCACTGAGATGCCATCTCCAGGGATTCCAGGAGCCCACGCTCATAGTGTGCCTAGCACAGGACTGGCACCAGGTAAAGACTTTGAAATGCATCTTTTCTGAGGCGGCAAAAGCAAGATCCTGCCCTCGAGGGGCTCGTGGTCCCCGAAGGGAGAATGAAAACATTGACCTCTGCTCACTGCTCAGATGTCACCCCCTCCAGGAATCCTCCCTAGAATCCCGTGGTCCCCCCACTCTTTTGTACTGCCATGAATGCTTGTCCCCCTGTGCCTAGTATGGACTTTTGCTTTAAATTCCAGCTCCGAAACTGACCAGCTGTGGGGCGCTGGACCTTCACTTCCTTCCTCTGAGTCTTAGTGTTTTTTTTTTTTTTTGAATGAAAAAGGAGATAAAATCACCTTCAGCAGAATATCACTGTGGGAATCAAAGTGTGGGAGACAATGTCTGCCAGATACCAAGACGTGCCTGGCCATTTGTGGATCCTCAATAAATGCCAAATCCCATTTCTCTCTCTTTATCTGACCATGGTCTCCAGGTCATTCGAGAGCCTGATTTAACTCTGTAACTCCTGGAGATGGTGGGTAAAAGAATCAGTGAATAAATGAGGGTGTGAATGAATGGGAGATGAACACATAAGTGACTGCAGGAGCGGATATGTTTTCTGGGTCTGCTCAGGCATGTTCCAACCCTCACCTCTGTCCATCCCCTCCTCCGCACACTGTCCCACCTTGAGACCTTTGCACAAGATGGAATGTTCCTCCCTTTCCCCATCGCCTGGCTAACTCTTGCTGCACTCCCTTATCTCTGCCCAGGGTCACTTTTTTAAGGAAGCTTCCCCTGGCCCCTGCCCCCAGCCCAGGGGTAGGCTGTAGTCTAAGGTCACAACCTTAAGTACTTTGAAGTTGTAATTTGACATTTCTTTGTGTGGTCCTCTCATTAATTGATGTTACCCCTGCTAGGCGGTGGACCCCGTGGGAACAGGGACAGTGCATTTCTGTATCCCCAGAGTTTGGCACTGCGCCTGGCACAGAAAGGGCTGTTTGCACTCTGAACGTGAAGAGACGGAACCTTTTGGTTGGTGTGTCTCTGCACCCAGGTCCTTCCTCTCTGCCTGCCCAGTGCCCTGTCCCTGGGTCCTTAGGGAGACTGGGCCCCAGCCTGCTCCCCTGTCCATGAGTGTGGGGTTCCTGCTGTAATCGGAGGGAGAGGGCTGGCTTCTGGGCATACCTCAGTCACAATGGAGTCCCTGGTGGTGACGTCGTAGGTCCAGCCATCCAGGCAGGGCTCGGTGGCCCCCTGGGTGTCATTGGGCAGACTGGCATTGGGTGGATATACAAAACGGAGGCACGGCTCAGGCTTCTCATTCAGGCCCATGGGGAGCACCCAGGGCCCTGCGGAGGCGTTGGGTGGCGGGCGACAGTGGTGGGCAGGGGTGGCCGCTGTGAAGATCTGCAGCAGGTTGTGGTTGGCCATGCTGAGGATCGGGAGGCCGAGCAGGACTGTGTGCAGGAACTGGAAGGGCCCTTTGCTGGCCACGCGGTCAATGAGCTCGGCGAAGGTCATGGCACCGGGCAAGATGAACCAGAGCTACGGGTGAGTGGGGCACCAGGCCGGGGAGAGGGATGTATGCATGGGGGTGAGTGGGGGAAGGTGGATGGGTGTGGAAGCACAAGGGGGAGGGTGTGCCCAGGTGTATGTGTAAGCCTGTATATGTGTAAGTGTGTGAGGATGTGGGGCTCAGCTGTGCGTACCCACAGATTTGCGTGTGGATGAGGATGCACCCAACTGCGTGTACAGACATGGGGTCACAGGTGTGGTGTGTGTTCACAGCAGTGTCTGCTGGGATGTGCACATTTAGGCTGGAGTGTAAGAGCACAGCTGTGTGAGCGCGGGTGTGTCGCTGGGTGCATGTGGGGACTTGTGCGTGTAAGTATGTGTTCAGCCAGGCTGGTCACACGTGCTGCAGGCATGGGGCAGTGCAGGCCAGGCCGCTGGGACCAAGGGGCCCCGTCTTGGACGTTGTCCCCACAGGATGGATGTCAGGAGTAAGTGGGAGAGGTCCCTGGTTGCCTCGAGCAGACACACAGGACTGGCAGAGCTCAGGTTGCTTGCTGGGAAGGTCTCCCCAAGCCCAGTACCTCCTGGTTTTGGCTGTCCCCTGGGGCTGGGTGCACCATAGCAGGGCAGCAGAAAGGGGCCAAGCAGATCCCAGAGGGCGTTAAGGGACTTGGTCAGTTGCAGCGAGGAAGCAAGGCCCGGCTTTGGGGGCTTCCCAGGGGTGCCTCCTCACCTGGTAGCTGGGCCTGGCTCCTCCCTCCGGTGGGGTCAGTGGTCGATATGGCTGAAACCCTTGCTCTGTCTCAGGGTCCGGCAGCTGCTGTAGTTTGGCAGCTCAGCTCCAACAAGCTGTGTTTGTGCCTTCCCCAGGGGAGCTTATCTAAGGCATAAGCTGTTTCCCAGGCTAATGTTTGACTTTCTTTCGGGGATTAATGACACTGGCAGGGCCAGGGCTGTGGACCCACTAAGCCCAGCTTTCCTCAAAGGGCTGCCTCAGCAAAGGCTGGTGTGGTGGCATGGCTGAGCCTAGTGGGGCTGCTGGGGGGACAGAAGCCTCGGTGGTCTGGGCAGGGGGAGTCTGGGGAGGGGGTGGGGGGCTGGCTTGAGTCCTGAGGGCCCAGGGTCCTCTCTGAGCTGAAGGTCTGAAGACTCAGAGCTGAGAAGAGCCAATGAGAGAAGTGCTACTGCCCGTGAGTGGACAATACTCTCCAGGGCACCGACTTCCCCTGCCTGGTGCCTCTTGGTAGGGCACAGGAAATAGTAGGGCACGTTCAGGCCGAAAATGTCACCTGTGTCTGTCCCTGAGGGCTCCGGGCTGTCACCCCCTGGGCCCCTGGGGCAGCCAGGGCTCCCCTGTCTGAGTCTCAGACCCAGGGGAGCACCCACGCCCCCTTCCATCCCCATATGCTCAGTGGATGGGCTTCTCTTCATAACTGCTTCCCTTTAACGACAACTTGCAGTCCCTGTGGTTCTGTTTTTTCCTCTGAATATTATTTTAATTATATAATCAACTGTTTCTCGCATAAAGTACAGGAAATACAAACAAGCCAAACAAAACAAAACGCCCAGTCTCACCTGACAGCCAGCCCTGTGAGTGATCTGATGTATGTGCTTCCAGCCCTTTCCTCATGAGACAGCGGTCTAAGCCCCCACTTTTTTTTTTTTTTTTAAAATTCATTTTATTTATTTATTTTTGGCTCTGTTGGGTCTTTGTTGCTGTGTGCAGGCTTCCTCTAGTTGTGGCTAGCGGAGGCTACTCTTCCTCGCGTGGGCTTCTCATTGCCGTGGCTTCTCTTGTTGCGGAGCACGAGCTCTAGGTGTGCAGGCTTCACTAGTTGTGGCACGCGGGCTCAGTAGTTGTGGCGCATGGGCTTAGTTGCCACGGCATGTGGGATCTTCCGGGACCAGGGCTCAAACCTGTGTCTCCTGCATTGGCAGGCAGATTCTTAACCACTGTGTCACCAGGAAAGCCTCCTAAGCCCCCACTTTCTAGCAGCCAACGTGAGTCTCGTTTAACCCTCACAGCAGCCTTGTTTTACTATTCTAGCATTATCCTAGGAAATTGAGGCACAGAGAGGTTAAGTAACTTGCTCCTGGTTCCCCAGCCAGGAAGTGGCAGGGCAGGGGCAGTGTGGCTCTAAGCCCACTTCTGTCTCTTGGAGCCAACATTTCTGCAAAGTCCGTGAGGCACTGAGCTGCCTCTCCCTTAGCAAGGTCTCCTAGCCTGGCCTTCAGCATCACTCCTGCCTGCCTTTAGCTCTCGGGTTCTTCCTCCAGGGACCCTAGGAGCTGCCCCTCCTGCCTGCTCTGGGGGTAAGAAGGAGCCCACCTAGGGCTCCCCTTCTCGGTTGGGGAGGGGTCTCCCCATTCTCTTCTTTGGCCCCCTTCTGCATCAAGGCAGCATCCAGCTCCCTGGGCTCAGGCTGGAGGCTCAGGCTCCCCCTGAAGTCTCCTCCAGCCCTTCCTCCCCTACCGGCCTCCCCAAGGGCAGGGTCAGCTGTAACCCGGGTCCAGCCGCTCCTCTCCGCTCCCCACCTGCGCCCAGCAGTAATTGATGTTCTTAAAGTGGCCTGAGGCAGGGCAAGATCCGAAGTCATCAAAGGAAGATTAAATTATGCTCCGAGGCAGCCAAGGGGTTGTTTTAGGAAGGTTTTCGACTGTGAAGCTTGCAGAGAGCTGGGCCCCCACCCGGAGCCCCCTGGTTCTGGGCATTCTGGTGAGATTTTCCGGTTCATAATTGGGCCAGGGTTATCTGATTGTTCCTGTCCTAGTGGAATGTTGTTTAAAGGAGCCTGATGACCTCCCACTGTGGCTGCTGGAGCTGAGCCAGAGTATAGCCCAGTCAGGGGCAGTGCCTCCGACCCCAAGGATGTGCTTGGATTCCTGAATCTGAACTGAAGGAATGTGTTGATGCACTGGCTGTACGACCTTGGGCAAATCACCTCCCTCTGGGCCTCTTGTTTCTCTTTATTAGTTAAGTGGCTTAGAACACACACACACACAGAGAAACCTTTTATTCAAACAATATAGTGGGTTCCTAAGGTCAACATATATAAGTCAGATCCTAAAGGAGGTGGTCCGCTTAAGTGGTGAAAGGGGTGGAGAGAAGCTCCCTCCACAGCCTCAGCATCCCAGCCCATCCTTCCCTTTGGCACCTTTTGCCCCAGACCATCCCAGCCTGAGGCAGCTCCATTATATTAGAGGATCCATCTCTTCTTACATGCTATGATCCTAAATTCAATATGTTGAAATTAACCGGGTTTTTTTTTTTAAAGAAATGATGCATTTGGGAAATCTTACATATTAGATGCATGTTTAATTTGGGGCATGGGAATCAATTTTCTTCCTTCCTTCCCCCTTCTTTCTCTTTCTTCCTTTCATTTTTGCCTAAACTTTTCTAGAGCCTCTAAGCTCAACTAGGTTCAATCAGTTGCCCTGTTCTTTGCTGGGTCCCAGCACTGACAAGTGTTTTGCTCTGGAAAGGCCCGAAAAATCATCTAGTCCAATGTCCTCATCTTATATAAGGGAGACTGAGGTTCAGTGAGGGAAGGAACACAGATCTGACTCCCCGTGTCCCTTGCAGCTCCACACAGTACAGTCTCTAAATCTTCAATTCACTGAGGCAGGGGAGGGGCTGTGAGGAGTGAAACAGGGAAATCTCATTCCCTTGGAGGGGGAGTTCTGGCCAATTACAGAGGCCATACTGAATCTCTGTGGGCCATCCACCCTCCTACCCACTCATTTGATCATCTGTTTATCTGGTCATCTCCCCTTCCTTCCTTCCTTCCTTCCTTCCTTCCTTCCTTCCTTCCTTCCTTCCCCCCTCCCTCCCTCCCTCCCTCCCTTCCTTCCCTCCGTCCCTCCTTCCCTCCTTCCCTCCTTCCTCATGCTTTGTGTGTATGAGGCCCCATGCTAGGAGCTATGGTGCCTGCTGAAACTTCCAGTCCACTTGTCAGAGAAGATAGTGTTCCAGAAACAATTACAGCATAAACGAGACTGACCTCCATGCCACAGGAGAGGTCCACACAGTTTCAGTGGTCTCAGGAGAGGGAGAAAATGACCAGACCTGAGGGGTCAGATCAGGGTGGGTTGCCCATAGAAGGTGGCATTTATGCAGGCAGAAATGGGGAGGGACTTGCAGACCCAGCGGTGTGAGTGCAGGGCATGGTGGGAAAATGGGAGGTACACTGGATGAAATAGCATGGACAGAACCTCTCTTCCTACCCAGGGTGGTGGCCTTGGTCACATTGCTGTGCTAGTCTCAGAGGGGCTGACGATCCCTGGGCTTCTCTGTCTCCCTGTAGGTGGGAGGGGGGAGCTCCTGAGGTTGTGGCTCATGAGCTGACTCAGCGGTGCTTAAGCTCACCTTGTACAGACTCTGGGTCTCTCGCCCCTCATCTAGGTCCCCTCCAGCTGCGTTGGCCATTTGAACTGTCCAGGTGTCTCTGTGCCTGACGCTATCTGCTCACCACCCCTCATGGGTTCAAGGCAGAAGCTGTAGCATGTGTGGGACCCTGTCCCACTGCTCAGACTATAGCCCCAGGTGGGGATCGTGAGGCAGTCAGTAAATTCCCAAGGGCCAGGAGCTATTCCTCCCTGGTGGCCATGCTGAAGCCCTGAGCCTTCATCACTGGTTTAGGGGCCGCAGATTCTGCCCCTGTCCTTGGGTGGCTCCAACAGGATAGATGGCCTGTGTGGGGGTGGTTTCAGCTGGACCCGGGCAAGGGATTGTCTTCTGCCCTCAAACCCTAAGCAACCCCTCCTCCTCCACGGGCTGATTCTAAAACTTCCTTCATGGGAACAAAGCAGTCCAAGAAAGAGGGGCTCCACAGGCCTGGATTTGAATCCTGACTCCACCACTCGCTAACTGGTTGGCCCTGGGCCCGTGATGTCTCCTGTTTCAGCCTCATGTTCCCCACTTGTAAAATGGGGATTAATACCTACCTTATAGGGTTGTTGGGATTTAAAGTGCTAAGCACGTAGTACTTAATTTGAGGGTCAGCCCTGAGGGACCAGCAAGGCTGAGCAGTCCCAGAAGAGGAGGAAGAGAAGAGGCTGCTGGGAGAAGGGAGGGCAGAAGGGGTGCCCTTTGGCCCCTGGGTCACAGGCTGGAAGGGCTTCAAGGTGGGTTGTGGACCTCTTGAGGCTGTCCTCGGGCACCTGGAGTACATTCTGGCCCAGCTAATCACCGCTGAGCCCCTCATGTTGCCAGGCAGGCTGGACCTCAGCTGTCACCCCAAGTGAGAAAATACAGGGACACAGGATCATTCCGGGACCCGGGATGACTGAGGGACTGTTTTCCAGCAGCTGGAGCCCTGGCTGCACCGTCAAGGCCGGGAGTGGCGCCCCCCCCCCCACTCTACCGCCCTGCAGCTCTGAGGACGCAGTAGGGGGAGACGCCCCCTGCTGTTGAACATTGGGAGCTGCATCTCTCGCCTCGACTGAACGGCCGGTTTTGGAGCCCTCCCGGCGCCCGAACCCAGAGCACAGCACAGCGAACCGATTTAAGTTTCCCCCGCACACTGGAAAACTGCTGTAAGAACCTGAGGGAGGGGACCTCGGTCTGACTCTCCTTAGCTGCAGGCTGACGCGACAGATGCCATGGTCCCCATGCCCCCTGCACGACTTTCTGCTCATCAGATCTCTTAAACCAGGGTTGTCCGATTCAGATGCCCACGGGGCCAGTGATGTGAACGAGTGGTGTGGGTTAAGTGTCTGCGGCAGTGAGCCGCCTGTCCGCGGCGAAGTGCAGAGCGCATGTCCAGTCACCAGGGCCGCTCAGCACCAGCTGGTGTTGCCATGGGGATATGCAGGCTCGGGGTTGCCAGATCTTCAAATATTTTAAAAATAGCTTGAAATCTGGACTTCTGTGCGAAAATTTCCAATTGTGTAGGCGACCCCTCCTCCCACCTTCTGGAATCCCTTTGTCTTTTCTGCTTCTGCCAACGACAGGAGCCACAAACTCCATCAAGTGATTCCTTGTAGAAGAAGGTAGGATTTCCTTGGGTTTGTCCTCACACTTCCTCCTTGCTGGCCCTCGGGATTTGGTGAGCAGGGCCTTCTGGAGGTTGGTCATTCGGCAAAGTTTATCTAGAGCCTGCTTTGGGCTGGGGCTTGTGCAGAAAGGTGTTGAAGATGGGAGGAAACGAAGACGACACAGAGCATCACAGACCCACATTCCGGTCGGGGACTCACAGACCCCTGGAGGGAGAGTGGAGGCATCCATGGAGCCCGTTCCAGGACTCAGGCATCCTGAGGACACCGGCCCACATGCTTCCCCACTGAGGCCTCACATCAGAGCCATGTGGTTTCCTCTCTGTAATCATCCATGGTGGGGGTGGGTGGATTTGGTACCACACTGCACTCATCCTCTTTCAGCATCTTTATACTTGCTGTCCCCAAGGCCAGCTCCTTCTTGGCTCCTAAAATGTCACCTCCTCAGAGAGGCCTTCCAGTACAATGCTAGCTGGAGTAGCATCCTTAACTCTACTGACACCTACTGACATAAAGCTCTCCCTGGCTTTATGCTCTTCATAGCATTTATCACTGCCTGAAATTATGGGCTGGCTTTATTATCTATCTCCCCTGCCCCCGAACGTGAGGCCATAAGGGCAGGGCCTGACTCTGACATATTTGCTGCTTACTGGGCTTATGGTAGGAGCTCGCTGGGTTCTTGTTCAGCAGATGCATTCTGTCCACAAGTCCCTGATCTCTTTTCAGGAAGCAGTCTTAGCAGAGGTAGTGTCCAGGCCTGGATCCCACTTGCTTCACCTTACTCTCCTTGCCTGCAAAATGATAATATTTCCAATCTTCTGGGGCTGTGAGGAGGGTGGGTGCCTGTGGTCCTATGAGGTGATAAGCTCAAACCCTGTCATGGGGTATGGTGTCCCCGGGTCTGGCCAGGAGCTTGGAGCCCATCTCAAACCTCCTCTCCCCCAAGGAGCAGTGCTTTATTCTGCTCACCTTCTTTCGTGCCCCCAGCCCTCGCACAGGCCTGCTCTGCAGTTGGTCTCCCTCAGCTTGGTGGAAGAGCTGAGCGAAAAAGATGGGCTGAGCCTCTGGGAGCAGACGGTGCAGGAGAGCAGAAGCCTCAGATGCAAGAGGGGATGCTCAGAGCCTGAGAGATCCCAGCTCAACTGCCCTCTCCTGGTCTTGGGCTTCAAGTCTCCTTCTTGGGGAGGGATATGGCAAATGGAGCTTTACCATGATTCAGGCAAGGGCCAGGCACAGCTGGGCTCCTGCACGTAGAGGACTTGGCAGTGGGGGCTGTTTTTTTGGCAAAGACGCCAACAACCAGATACATTGGGGAGCGAGCCCAGGGCCTGGGGTGGAGGGAGGAGAAGGGTCAGGGGGCTTCCAGTCGAGTGCATTTGTATCTGCTGAGCCCACAGGGTGCAGAGTCATAGATGGCTGTCCCTCTGGGGTAGAGGGGCATTTGTGGCTCACCCCAGGTCTCTGACCTCATCTTAGTTTCATCAGTGCTGTTGATGAAATTCAGAGAGGTGAAGTTTATCAGGTTTGCAGACAACCCAAAGCTGGGAGAGAGGGTATCTATGTAGGAGGACAGAGTCAGAATCTAAAGCAATTGAAGTGTTGAATGCTGAGCCTGCCACTTTCCAGGTATGCCACTTCAGACAAGGCACAAAAACTTTTTGAACCTCGATTTCCCCATTTGCAAAATGGGAGCAATGCCACCTATACTGCAATGCTTTGAGGGTCAATGAGACAAGCTACATGCAGCCCCCAGCCCAGTTCCTGGCACACAGCAGGCCCTTGATAACTATGGTGGCTGCTGTGATTAATGACAGTGTGAGCTCCTCAAGGACAGGGGATCTGTCTTTCTGTACTGCCAGTTCTTGGTATGGCGTGGGCACTGAACAAATGTTTGTCAGATGAATGAACAAGATGAAATCTGACAGGGATAAATGTCAGTTCCTGGACTCAGATCCAAAGACCCAGCTGCACATGGATGCAGTGGGGGAAAGAGAGGGCTTAGCAACAAACAGCACACGTGAGAAAAGTTGAGGGATTTAAGTTGATGGAAATTTCGGTCGACATGAGGTGGCTGCCAAAACCAGCCAAGACAGACTTGGGTGGCATTATTAGAGGCCTAATGCTCAGAAGGAGGGAGATCACGGTGGCCAGAGCAGCTTTAAGAGCCACATCCCGTTCTGCGCTTCCCCATGCAGAGAGACTGGCCAGCAAGATCAAGTGGGGAATGAGGCCTAAAACCGCACTGGGTTATGGTTGAAGGAATCAGGGCACTGAGCCTGGAGAGAAGAAGTTCACAGGGCCTACCCGGCAGCAGGTGTTCGGACCTTGCCTCCTCCGCTTTCTCTGGACAAGCGGTCAATGGCTCCGAGCTTCAGTTTCTTTATCTGTGAAACGTGCAAGCCTTAGGCTGGAGCTCACCGGGACGCTGGAGAAGAGCAGGACTGGGAGCCCGAGGCTCCCTGGACACAGTGCCCCGCCTGCTTCACTCATCTCCTCAGCCGTGTTGCTCCTGCCGGAGGATGGCTGGTTGGGAAGCTAGGGGTGCCCGGCGTTTGGTTCCTTTGCGGGTTGGACCAGGATTTTCAGGGGCGACACTTCCCACCCCGACCTCCTCCCTTTCCTCCCTTTGAGGCCAATTCTATAGTTGGGTCTCTTTCCCCGCAGCCAGCTTCCCTCTCATTTGCATGTTCCTTGGTGTGGGATGTGCGTGCGAGAGGCTGAGCTCCGGCTTCCTCTTCCTCCCGCAAACCGCCAAGTGGTCGCAGCGCGCCCACCTGGGTGGGTGAGGAGGGGGTAGGGGTGGTAGTGGTCTCTGTGCGCCCTCTGGTGGCCACTGGGGGCACTGTGCTGGACTCAGCGCCAATCAGACATCTTGGTAAAAATCCTGGCCCTCCAACAGTAGATGAATGGTTAAACACAATGTGAAATACACACAATGGAATATTATTCAGCCTTAGAAAGGAAGGAAATTCTGATACATGTTACAATATGGATGAACTTTGAAAATATTATACTGGGAATTCCCTGGTGGTCCAGTGGATAGGACTCCTCACTTTCACTGCCGAGGGCGTGGGTTCCATCCCTGGTT
>RJWK010049830.1:0-16483 GCA_004363435.1 Platanista minor | reverse complement strand
TGGGATCTTCCCGGACCGGGGCACGAACCCGTGTCCCGTGCATCGGCAGGCGGACTCTCAACCACCGCGCCACCAGGGAAGCCCTTTACTTCTTCTTTTCCAATTTGTATTCCTTTTATTTCTTTTTCTTCTCTGGTTGCTGTGGCTAGGACTTCCAAAACTATGTTGAATAATAGTGGCAAGAGTGGACATCCTTGTCTTTTCCCTGATCTTAGGGGAAATGCTTTCAGTTTTTCACCATTGAGAATTATGTTTGCCGTGGGTTTGTTTTATATTGCAGACATGAATCTAAATCAAAGTCCTGGTGGGAGGGAAGGCCCAGCCAGATGGCTTCTGCAGGGCTGCCTGTCTCTTGCTCACTGGCCTCCTCACAGCACTGACTTCTGTGCTCCTGGGCAGTGGGTGGCTCCAGAAGGGCAGGTTTCAGGCATCTGGGTGCTTTCCCCTTCACTTCTTGAGCCTCCTGCCTTAGGGCATGAGTGTCTGCTCAGTGCAGCAGAGAGAGGGACCTGGGGAGGGGCAGGTGGTGACTGGCAGGGCCACCACAAATAGAAGCCAGAGCTCTAGACAAGGTTTCTGTGAGCACCAGAGAAGCTGGAAGGGAGGCTGTGTTACACATTCATTCATCCACTCAACACACATTTGGGGAGCCTTGTGCCCACGAGCAGACCCTGTTGCCCCATCCTCCCCTAAGGACACAGCCCTGCCCCTGAGTTCGCCTCCCAGGCCCGAGAAGATGAATCCTGTCTTGGAGAACATTCCCTGAAAAACTTCACTTATGCCTGGTGTTGCTGGTCCTGGGCTAGATGTCAGAAACAAGGACGGATGACATGGCTCCTGCCTCAAGCAGTCTAGGACCTGGGAGGTGCAGATGGACAAAAAAATGATGACATGGTAGAGGTGCTGTGGTAGAGATTTGGGGGCATACAGGACAGGAGGAGTGCTTACTTCTACCTGGCTAGCGTGTGGCGAGTGTGTCTGCACAGGCTTCCTGGAGGAGGTGTCCCTCAAGCTGGGTCTGGAAAGCTGAGAAGGTGTTCCCAGGTGGCTGAAGAAGGGGTGTTGAGGAGAGGGCAGAGGGTGTGATGCCTGAGAAAAATATGACGCTCGAGGAAACTAAAAATAAATAAGTGGGTTTGGAGTAGAGGAAGGAAATGTATGTCTGGAGAAATGAGTAGGAGCCAAATCAGGAAATGAAATGGCTTGTATAGCTATTGTATTGGATAGGATTAGAGTTTCTGCATATAAAACAGCAACAGCAAACTAAAACGACAGTGGTTTAAATACATAGGGTTTATTTTCCTTTCTCATAAAAGAACCAAAGGTAGCCAGCGTAGGCTTACTGTGTGGCGTCCACAATATAAACAAGATCCAAGCTCCTCTCTTTCAGGCCCTCCATCCACAAAGCATGGCTTCCATCCTGAAGGCCACCTCATGTTCTCAGATGGCTACTGAAGTGCCAGCCATCACATCCAATTTATATAAAGGAACAAGAGGAAGGCAGAAGAGCCACGCAGTCATTTGTGCTTCTTTCAAAAAGACTTTTTGGTAGTTCCTCCCAATGATTTGCCCCTACATCTTATTGGCCAGGGGTTAGTCACCTAGCTGCAAGAAATGAGGGGAGGTAAGAGTTTGCAGAATGAAAAAACCTCATTTCAGCAAGGT
The DNA here is from genome assembly GCA_004363435.1 of Platanista minor. NCBI lineage: Eukaryota > Metazoa > Chordata > Mammalia > Artiodactyla > Platanistidae > Platanista > Platanista minor. The sequence goes on along the minus strand of RJWK010049830.1, from coordinate 14,818 downwards.
GTTCAAAGGTCAGAAGGAGTTTGTCCATCAAAGAAAGGGAATAGGGTGTTCCAGGAAGAAGCAACAGCAGGTGCAAATGTGTACAGGTATGAAGGAGCATGCGCTATTGGGGGGATGGTGAGTGGATGTGACTGGCTCAAAGGTAGACTGTGTGTGTGTGTGTGTGTGTGCACAAAATGTGTGTGTGCATGTGTGTCTATACATATGTGTGTCATATGTATGGGGAAGGGTTAGGAGGGGTTCTGAGAGGGAGGATGGGGCAACTATGACAGACTGGGGGGAGTTTGGACTTGATTCTGCAGGAAAGGGTGAATCATGCAGACTTTCAGGGGGTAAGTTGATCAGATATGAGTTTTTGGAAGGTCAGTCTGAACACTCAGGTCAGGGAGGGAGAACGGGGCTGGGGGTACTGTTTTCAGAATGTGTGCATCTTATTCATGGGGCAGTAAGAGAAAGTGAGACAAACCAGGATGGGTGTTGGGATCAGGGAAATGAAGTTGTCTTGGAGGGAAGGGCCACGTTGTGGAGGCCTGGAGACTTGCCATGGTAAGAAACAGGGAGCCACTGAAGGTTTCGTAGTCGCGTTTCCTAAGTATGGATTTTCCCATGGCCAGTGGGGTCATGTCTTCAGCAGGGATGCTTGCTCTGGCTTTTGGTGGAAGGAGAAAAGGAAACTCACTTTACTCTCTCTGCACTGCCTCTTACCTCCTTTTGCAGATCTGAAAATGAAAACACAGAGAGGTTAAGCAACATGTCCACAGTCGCACAGCTAGGAAGTGGCAGAACCAGAGAAGCCAGTTCCACCAGTCACCTCTGACCCTGGAGAAACACCTGATTCTGTTTCCTAGACTGGTGGCTGTTACTCTTAGGGGTTATTTTGTTTTACATGACATGGGGTTTGACCTGGATGTTATGTGTGATCCTATCTGGTGACAAGCCACGTATTCATAGCTTTTTACATGTACTTATTCAAATGAAGCGCTGATGAGTCTCTTGCTTAGGCAACATGAATGGGAAGACAGGAGGACGATCTGGTCCCAGCCCAGCCGGTGACAACACTGGCGGCTGAGGTCCCAGCCCTTTACTTCCTGTTCAAAGTTGCCTTTTCAGTGAACTAGAGAGTTCAGACTAAATGAGTATTTCCCAAATCATCTGTGTTCCACCCTCACAATTCATACCACACCAACCTATCCCCTAGACTATTATTTATTTACATTTTTCTTTAGATATATTTACATTGATGTATTTTTTTCATCCAGTTTTGACCTAAACCTGGGTCTGTAAAATCATGGGTTTGTTTTGATTTGATTTTCTCTAAGTCACATTAAAATAAACTCATAACTATAAATAAAACTCAAAAGTTTGTCTTTATAATGATAGTAATAATAATAGCTAACAAATATTGAAGTGAGCACTTCCCTAAGCAGAGTAATATATGAACTCAGTTCATCTTTGCAATAGCTCTATGATGAGGTAGGTACTTTACTAGCCCCATTTCACATATGAGGAAACTGAAGCACAGAGTGACTGTGTAACGTGTCCAAGATCACACAGCTAGATCCACCTCAAATAAACTTTTAATCCTCCAGCAGTACCTGCTCCCCATCTTGGGAAGCCCAAGGCAAGGCCTGGCTCTGTCTGAGGTGCCATGATTCTGCGATAGATTTTGCTGCTGGGGGTGTGGTGACGTGAGTGTGGTGATGTGAGCTGGCCTGCGATGACTGCGGTCCAGGGAAGGCAGTGGTGCCCAAAGAGGGAAGGAGTGTGTAAGGATGATGTTGATTCCCTGCGGACCAGGAGGGATAGGGAGCAGAGAGGTAAGGTGGCTACACGGTTCTGCTCCAGTGTCCCCAGAACTGGAGGGACCCCTGACAGGAAAAGACTTGTAGATTGGCAGGGGATACGGGATTCTGCTAAAAGTGGGAAGAAGGCTGGGCTCAGCTGCCAAACAAGTCGAGATGGAGGACAAAGGAGCAGCTGGCTGACGTGCCCTCCTTTCCACAGGCAAGTTTATAGGCACTTATTTGGAGTTTTCCTTATTCCATTTGCCATTCATTTCTAGTAGAATGATTTGCATCATGCCCAGCTTTCCTCAAATTTCACTTCCCTGGATGAGATGCAATATGGAGAAACCCTTGTGCCCAAGGCACTAATTACCTGGACCACATCCCAGGACGCTGTTGCTAGCAGGATGCCTGGTGACTCACCTGTGCTTCCCTGTAACAGATGGACTTGGCCGGGCCCCAGAGCGCATCAGAGCTCCAGGACCCACTGTGCTTTGTTCCCAACTGGGAAGGGGGACTACCTGGCCACGCCCTCCCGCTCAGGCCTCTCTCTCCTTTGTCCCCATGGGGCCCCTGGCTCCTGACCTGCGAGGGGTCACTGGCTGGGTTACTTTGCCTCTCTGGGTCTGTGCTCATCTGGATGCAGCCCAAACTGTCTCCTAGTAATTCTGAGGAGTCCTCTAAGGGGTCTCCTACATACCCACCACGCTGCGCCTCAGCTGTGGTCCCCACGGGCATCTGTTCCCTTCCTGCCTTCCTTCTCTGGTTCCCACTTAAGCACATCTGCCTCCCTTGAAGCTGCTCAGAGAAGCTTCATTCTCACCGCCACCTATCAGGTGGTGGCCACTCCTTGCCAGGGGGCTTGGTCTGGATGGTCCCAAGGCCTCCAGTCCTCAGGTACAGAGCAGTGTGGACTCTGGAGAGAGATGGGAAGCTGGTGGAGATAGAGGTGGCACTTTATCACCTGAGCCCCAAAGCAGCATTGCGTGGGCCCAAAGTCACAGGAAACCCCTCTCGAGTAGTTCCTTTGGCTTCTGTCTCTGACCTCTCTCTCCACAGGAGCTCAGAACTGGCCAGGGGACCTAGGGACATCCACCCCCCTCCTTACTTATTTCTCTCACTCCCTCTGCCCTGCCCCTCACCAAAATTTCTCCTTTCTCAGCTTGAAAATCACCTTGCACACAGGTGGAACCACAAACAAAGTGGTCTGCTGTGTGTGTGGAAGGGGCGTATGCATATGTGGGGAGGAATTATTGTCCATGTCTGTGCTGTCCAATATGATAATCGCTTGAAATGTAACTAGTGCAGCCGAGGAACTAGATTTTTTATTTTTATTTACATTTGAATTTAGAAATAAAGCAGCATAGGACATTTTCCCGTGAAATACAACTTTATTGTTTCGGAAGTACTACAGTTCACTTTTTAACCTCCAGTAAGATGTTTCTGTTATGTCATAGTGTGTATGTCAGATGCCAGCATTGCTTCTAGTACCTCATTAATCATTTCTTATATTTATTACTCAATGAAATGATAGTATTTTGGATATATTGAGTTCAATGAAATATGTTACTAACATTAATTTCACCTTGTTTCTTTTTCCTTTTTTAACGTGGCTATGAGAAATTTACTTGTATCGCTCATATTGTATGTTTATAGGACAGCATTGGTCTAGAGTAGAAATTGGCAATCCTTTCCCGTAAGAGGCCAGATAGTAAATATTTTGGGCTTTGTGGGATATCTGGTCTCTGTCACAATTACTCAGCTCTGCACTGTAATGCTAAAGCAAGCATAAACAATACAGAAGTGAATGAGTGAGCTGTGTTCCGATAAAACTTTATTTATAAAAGCAGGTGGCAAGTTGAATTTGACCTGTGAGCTCTCATTTGCAGATAACTGCTTTAGGCAGGCAATAGGAAGTGGACTGTGAACTGTAAAACTGGAAGTGATGAGGGTTAAAGGAGCATCCTTAAGGCTGGGCTGAGAAGGAAGGGCAGGCCCTGAGCAGAGGATGGAGTAAGAAAAGTCTTCCTGAAAGATAACAGGGGGAAAGGAAACTCACATCTGCTGAGTGCCTAGTGTGTGCTGGGCATTTTTCACATATTTTACTTGTGTTGACTACGTTAATCCTCTCAACAAAACTGTAGGGTGGATACCAGTACCATAATTAACCTGTTTTCTAGATGAGGTACCAGGATGCATTCCCAGCCTGGCCCAGAGCCTGCGCTCTCTGCAGCTTCTTACGTGCTGTTCCCTTTCCTCGCTGCATCTCCCAACACTCCTATGAGGTTAAGTGTTAGTAACCTAATTTCACATGAACACCTGGGGCTTAGTGGGGACCAAACTTGCCTGAGCTCCACACCTGGTACCTGAGCCTGCCCTGGGTCCTAGGTCACCTGCCTTCCAAGCAAGATCTCCTTCCGATGCGTGTCTCTTTGCAAGGAATGCTCTTGTCTGCGAAGCCAGGTCTTCATGCCTCCCTGTTCCGGCGTTGAATCCCTGGCACGTGTGGTGAAGGTGATGTCTTTTGGAGAGCCAGATGCCCTTCCTGCTCCTCCTGGGTGCTGGTGGGAGCCCCTGGGGGCCTGGGGGCTGGCTGGGCTTCTGGACTCCATGTCACCTCCTCTCCTCACCACAGGCCAAAGAAAAGGAGGTAGCACCTTGATAACCCACTTGAAAAAGTCACCTGACTTCGTGCTTTTCAGTTACCTTCTCCTGGGTTCTTACTGATCCAAGGAAGCCACGAAAAGCCTGGAATAGGGGACACCAGAGAAGCATTTTTCAATATACATATATAAAATGAAGCAAAATTGGTATCACAGTTTGTATGCAGCTTTATATTCTAGTTTTTGGTCCCATTTAATGTTACCATGGATAATTTCCCACATCAATAAATATTTTCAAAAACAGAAGTTTTAGTGTCCTCCCAATATTCCATTTTGTAGAGTTGTTATTTATTTAACCACTACTCCTTGTTGGATACTGAGGTTGTTTCCAGCCGTTTCGCTGTTATAAATAATACTGTGATCCCCATCTTTGAACCTAAATTTTTGATCTCTTACGCTGTTGGTCCATTTTAGATTCGTAGGAGTGGAATTAGTCAAAGGGTGTAAAATTCTGAATGTGGGGCCCCTCCCCTCCCCATTCCTTGCCTACTCAGCCAGTTGTAGGGCCTCTTGGGCTGATCAGATGACGGCAGATGACATACAGGAGAAATGAAAGCAGCAGAAGGAGCTGAACTGATACTTATGTAGAAGGGCCTGGAGGCACGGCCGGAAGAGAAAGATCCCAGAGGGAAGACGGGCTGAGAAGAACTTGGCCAGAGAAGAGGGGGGACTGAAGAATGCAGTCGGCAGGTGTAGGAGGCAGAAGGGAGCCACCTGAGCGGCTGCCCTGTGGAGTGACCCTTGCGCACGAGAGAAGGAAGCTTGGCCGTGACCCATGCCTACTCATTTCCCTTTGCCACCTCCTTGGGAGAACTCAGTCAAGAACTAACAGTACTCTTCCAAACTTGGGGAGCTCGGTTTGTGTTTCTTTTGGATGGAGCACCCTGCCAAGAAGGACATTCAGATCCAGTTTTATCTAGGCTTACAGGGCTTTGATAGAGATTTTTGAGTTATCTGCCAAAAAGAAAACATTATAAAAGCTTACGCTCTAAGCAGGAGCCTGTTTCATGCCACCCTCACTAAAATGACTAATAATTTCACAAGAGCATTTTCTGTGTAAACTAGGATGTGATGGTAAGAAGACTACACTAGAATTTATGATGCTTGATTGTAAGCCAAGATCTGATTAATTTGCTTGAGCAAGTCATGGAAACACTCAGGTCTCTGTCCCATTATGTATATCAGCAGCTGGCCTGACCCAGCCCCTCTCAGTGTGGAGCACTGCTGCTGCAGCCTTGAACATCCCCAGACTGCCCCACCCAGCCAGCATACGAGCAGTAAGTCTGGGGCAATCGCTCTCCCTGTTCTGAGTCCAAGGATTCCTCCAGAGCAGCACCGACTGATGCAAACATGATGCGAGCCCCCAGTGGGAATCACATGTATCATTTTAAATCTTCTGGTTGCCACATTCAAAAAGTAAGAAGAAACAGCTGAAATAAATTTTAATAATACATTTTCTCTAACACAACATATCCAAAATGATATCATTTCAACATCTCATCAATATTAAAAAATTAATAAGCTATTTGACATTCTTTTTTTAAAATACTATTTCTTCGAATTCCAGTGTGTTTTTTACCGTTAGAGCAAATCTCAGTGTGGAACAGCCGCCTTTCAATAGCCACAGGTGGCTTGTGGCTTCCATTTCAGACAGCACAGCCCTACTGCCCGGAGTCCACCTTTCCCAGTAACAGCCCAAGGCAGGCGGGATAGGCAGGGGAGGCGGGGTCCTGGGCTTCCTGACGGAATGAGGCTCTCCAGAAGCACAGCTGCCTCTACAGGCTGCAGGTTGCCCCGAGCAACTCAGCCTGATTTGGTCACATGTCTCTGTGCCCCTCTGCAGACCCAGATCCCCCATCCTTCCTCTGCATGGTCCCTGCAGAGCCAGGCAGCTTTTGATTCCTAAGCCCTGGAAGCCAAAGGATCGGATTCTATGTCCTTCCCCAGATAATGGGCTACTTGCCCCACCCTGCACCTCTTTTGGGAAGAGCTTCCTTCCATGATTCTGGCCACGGCCACTTGCCTTGACTGACCAATGCAAGGACAGTGACCTTCATCAATTCTGGGGGGCGCCTTACCTTCCCCCTTTTCTAAGGGGTCTCTGTCCTCAGTGGGTGATTTTCTGGCCCCATGATTCTGAAGAACACCCGTAAACGTCATCTCCAGCAAGGCAGCCGGCTGTACTTACAAAGCAGGGCTGAAGCAGATGACCTTGAGGGTCTCCTCCATCTCCAGCCATCCTTATGCTGTCATCTCAGGACCCTGTGTTCTCAGGAAGCTGTGGGGAAAGATGATCCTTTACTTTTTTCTCCCTTTGCATTAAACAACAGTGACTGGAGAGTGTCCTGAAAGTGCCTGGTGGCTGCAGGATTAACCCCCCCCACCACCACCGCTGCCCCCAGTATATTGCTCTGCAAACCCCTCGCCCTGCAGCGCCTAGCTGCCCTCCTGCCCACTCTCCTTTTGTCAAGTGGCACATGGAGATGTCATTTATTGTAGCATTCTGACAAATAGAAGCCATTCTTCTGATTTACAACCCTGCAACCTCCTCCCTTTGAGTCAGGGTGTGATTAATCTCTTTAATGTGATACTTCTGAAGCGCGCAGCTCACTCGGGGGCTGAGTGTGGAGTGAACCCTTCCTGCCAGGCTGCCCCCTCGGGCTCCTCCCCACTCGTCCTGACCCCCACACCCCGTGAAAACCAAGCCGGTGGCAGCCTCTGCCAAAGGGCTTAACTTTTCCCCCTTGATTCTACCCTGGGAGTTTTTCTATGCGGGTCCTGGGAGGACGGGCAGGGCCCCTGAGAACGAACTCTGATTCACATCCAGCTGCAGCCCCGAAGGTTTGACTTGGTTTGGGAGGTCTAGGTTTGAAAACCGTGGCCCGGGCACTGTGAAGACCTCTTGTTGGGAGGGACAGTGATAGAAATGGAGGCTACCCTTGTCACACCCCGACCTCCAGGCTTTTCAGTTCTGACCTGGTTACATAATCCCCTAAGTGCTTTGCGGATTTCCCTTGGTTAATTACCCATTCACTCACTGATTCACTCAATAAACAGTCATTAAACTCCTCTCTGTGCTCACATTGCTCTTTTTGTTAATTGTGGTAAAATATACATAACCTGAAATTTACCCTTTTAACCATATTTAAGTGTACAGTTCAGTGGCATTAACTATATTCACATTGTTGGACAGCTACACCACCATCCACCTCTGGAGCCTTTTTCATCTTCCGTAAGTGAAACTCTGTCCCCATGAAACACTGCCTCTCTCTCCTCCACCTCTCTTCAGCCCCGGGCATCACCATCCTACTTTCTGCCTCTATATAAGACTACTTTAGGTACCTCACATAAGTGGAATCATACAATATTTGTTCTTTTGTGACTGGCCTCTTTCACTTAGCATAATGTCCTCATGGTTCATGCATGTTGTAGCATGTGACAGAATTTCCTTCCTTTTTGAAAGAGAAAAACAAATACCGTATGCTAACACATATATATGGAATCTAAAAAAAAAAAAAAAAAAGGTTCTGAAGAACGTAGGGCAGGACAGGAATAAAGACGGAGATGTAGAGAATGGACTTGAGGACGCGGGAAGGGGGAAGGGTAAGCTGGGACGAAGTGAGAGAGTGGCATGGACATTAATATACACTACCAGACGTAAAATAGATAGCTAGTGGGAAGCAGCCGCATAGCACAGGGAGATCAGCTCGGTGCTTTGTGACCACCTAGAGGGGTGGGATAGGGAGTGTGGGAGGGAGACGCAAGAGGGAGGAGATATGGGGATATACGTATATGTATAGCTCATTCACTTTGTTATACAACAGAAACTAACACAACATTGTAAAGCAATTATACTCCAATAAAGATGTTTAAAAAAAAATTTCCTTCCTTTTTAAGGCTGAATAGTATTCCACTGTATGTCTCTCCCACATTTTGTTTATCCATTCATCCATCAGTGGACACTTGGGTTACTTGCACCTTTTGGCTATTGTGTCACACTGTTTCTTTTTGTTTGTTTGTTTTCCCATTATGCGGGCCTCTCACTGTTGTGGCCTCTCCCGTTGCGAAGCACAGGCTCCGGACGCTCAGGCTCAGTGGCCATGGCTCACGGGCCTAGCCGCTCCACGGCACGTGGGATCCTCCCTGACCGGGGCACGAACCCATGTCCCCTGCATCGGCAGGCGGACTCTTAACCACTGCTCCACCAGGGAAGCCCTGTCACACTGTTCTTGATGCTGGGTGTGTACAGACGCACAGACATTCTTTGCCCTTGAGGGGTTTCTAGTGTAGGGGAGGAAGACTCACCACTCTCAGCACAGAAAAGGGTGGCAGCAGAGGTCACCGTGGAGCCAGAGGAGAGGGCTGAGCTCTCCCCTGAGATGGCAGAGCAGGAAGGCTGACAACAGCTGGAAAAGACCACAGAACTGAGACTTAAAGGGGGATGAGTGACAGAAGGATATTGCAGCAAAAGGGACAGCATGTGCAAATGCTCAGAGGCAAGAAAATCTTGGTTCCTTCCAAACCTGCCAATTGTGGGACCTGGCTTCAGGCAAGGAGGCGTGGCAGGGAGAGCAGAGGAGATTGGGGTGGCTGGTAGAAGGGGGGACCCATCACTAGGGCTGGCACACCTTCCTCTGTCCTGTCAACCCTGAGAAACCACTGGAGGGTTGTCAGGAGCCCTCGGGAGGTGGAAGAGTCCACCCTGTGGCTGGTGGAAGACGGTCTTAGAGTGAGAAAGACCTCGGAGGCTGGAGAGGAAATTGCCACCATAGTCCAGTGAGAAAAAAGAGAGTTGAACAGAGGCAGTCAAGTGGGGGAGATGCAGCAGCTTTTCTTTAGGAGGTAGAAGAGATGGAACCCAGGAGCCATCGGGTGGGTCCTCCTTTAGTTTTGTTTATTGACCTGGGTGAGGAGATCATCAAGATCATCAAGGTATTTATGGTTTAGTGTGGGATGGGCAGGGGGGCAGAATTGAGAGTGACGCTCGGTATCTAACTTGGATCGCACATCGTCCTGAGGATAACTCTCCCTGCCTGGTTGCGGGGACTCACTGGATATCAGGGCCCTTAGGAGTGGTCTGGTCCAAGTTCTGATTTTACAGAAAATAGAAGGGAAGCTCAGAGAGGTGTCTGATCTACCCAAATGCACACAGCCAGCCCCTGTCCTCCCTCAGGTTAGCTCTAAAGCCACATGAAATGACCCCTCCCACGACACACCCCTTCTGTTTTAAGAGATTTTTACTGCCAGTCAGCCCTGGGAGATTTAGAGACTTTAACAAAATTACAAACAGTGGGAAAAGCAAGAATTAATAATGAAAATCCTCAGTTTTTGTTATCCTTGCACTTCATTAAACCTTGGTGGAGCTCAGCCAGCCAGCACACTTTTCTTGCTCAGACACTTGTCTTGGTTGTCTCTGGGGAGAGTGCCCCTGTTTCTGTCTTGGGAATCAGCTCCACGCTACCTTCCTTGCCTGGCTTAACCCCGAGCTCCTCCTGGCTTATGAGAAGCCCTGGATGCATGTTGTGGCACTACGGTTGCTGATTTGGGCAGTTCAGACTCCTGGGCCCCAGATGGAATCAGGTCGACCTTCCTGGGGTCAGGTGGCACCTCCAGCTCCTTTCTTTTTGCTATTAGTGTTATTATTTGAAAGTTTTATTGGAGTATTGTTGATTTACAATGTTGTGTTAGTTTCAGGTGTGTAGCATCGTGACTCAGTTATACATATACATATATTCATTCTTTTTCAGATTCTTTTTTTTTTTTCTTTTTTTAAAAATTAATTAATTAATTAAGTTGTGGCTGTGTTGGGTCTTCGTTGCTGCACGCGGGCTTCCTCTAGTTGCAGTGAGCAGGGGCTACTCTTCGTTGTGGTGCACAGGCTTCTCATTGCGGTGGCTTTTCCCATATTAGGAATCCAGCTCCTTTCTGCATCTGCTCCTGCTCTCTGCTCTAGTTTGATTCTGGGCAGGAGGAAGATCTCTATCCTTCCCCCAGAGCTTCCTGCAGGGGTGTCAAAGGGACCTGCTTTGATATAGACTACTACACTATTATACAGACCCCCATGACCACGGCCACTTTAAGACAGACACAGATCAGTCCCTGAGTCAGTTTCAGACCTGCCCTGGCCTCCTGCCCCTCTCCTGGTTTGGCTCTCACCTGGCTCAGGTGTGGCTTGTCTGGGTCCCCCCACCGGCACCCCTGACTCTCCTTCGTGGGATTCCCAGCGGTCGCTGCTCCCCCTTGGCATTGGCCTTAGTACCTGGTCCTCCCTTTGGCACAGACCTCCACTTGGCAGATGGTGACCTGGCCCAGCCCCATCCAACTCCACGCCACACCAGGTCCTGTGACTGGCCCAGCTCTCTCTCTGGCCCGGGGGACGGGTGGGGCCTCTCTGCACAGTGTGATCTGCTTGCCATCTCCCTGGGCCCCTCCTTCGAGACTCTGGGCTGCTGCTTCTGAGTCTTTTTGTCTCTGCAGTCTGGTTCTCTCTGTCCTGATCGTCCATCTGAAACCTCGTCACTAGCTCCAGGGTCAGGCTGGTTCCCCCGTTCCCCATCAGGAAAATTTGTCCTGAGCTTATCCCTGGGCCTATGTCATTTCTTTTTTTTTTTTCAATAAATTTATTTATTTTATTTATTTATTTTTGGCTGCATTGGGTCTCTGTTGCTGCGCGCGGGCTTTTCTCTGGTTGCAGCGAGCAGGGTCTACTCTTCGTTGCGGTGCACAGGTTTCTCATTGCGGTGGCTTCTCTTGTTGTGGAGTATGGGCTCTAGGTGCGCGGGCTTCAGTAGTTGTGGCACGCGGGCTCAGTAGTTGTGGCTCGCGGGCTCTAGAGCGCAGGTTCAGCAGTTATGGCGCACGGGCTTAGTTGCTCCACGGCATGTGGGATCTTCCCGGACCAGGGCTCGAACCTGTGTCCCCTGCATTGGCAGGTGGATTCTTAACCACTGCGCCACCAGGGAAGGCCCTGGGCCTATGTCATTTCATTTACTTTTTCCCAAGACCATTATCTCCATATTAAGGTGAGGAAAATGATATTTAGAGAGGCTGTGCCATTTGCCCAAGAGCACCGGCTGGGGCTCAAACCTACATCTCTCTGACCCCAAAGCCTGTGCCATTTACATTTTCTCCCCATACAGCAGGCACTCATAACCAGCTACCTTGACCTGGGGAAAAGGGTAGAAGAAAGGACTTACCTTAATAATTTTCCACTGATGCTTGCTGAGCATCACTCCATAGACACTTTACTTACACATGTGATTCATTTGCTCTCATAGTAGCCCCTGTGATAGATACTACTGTATCCCATTTCCCAGTTAAAGAAACCAAGTCTCAAAGGGCACTTGGCTCAGGTTCCCCAGGTAGGAAAAGGTGGAGCTAAATTCAGGCAGTCTGACTCCAAAGGCAGCGGCTGCCTCTCCTTGGGACTAGAGAACACGGGGCCCTGGAGAACAGCCAGATGCACCTGGGCTGCCCATACCCTTCAGGAAGGTCCCAGAAGAAGAGGGTGGGAGGAAGGCAAGCCAGGCAGTGGGGTCTGGGCTGTGACCAGAGCAATCCTGGCAGGTGGGCATCATTTGGGGTTGGCCCTGACGAAGCACTCAGTAACCCTGGTGCCCACCGCTGTTGTGGGTCCATCTACCCACGCCCAGCATCTCTGGTGACTTCACAGAGGGTGGGGAGCTGGGCCGGGTAGGCTGCGGTGAGGATGACAGGGCGATACGTGTGATGTGTAGGACAGTGCCTGACACGGAGGAGCCCTCAGCAGACATTAGCTCTTGTAATGAGCTGCTACCGCTCCCGTTTGGTGAATGATGACACTGAGCCTTGATGAGGTCTGGTAAGTGACCTGCCTTGACCTCTGGCCCGAAGCTCCTTCCCCTGCACACCCAGAAAGTGCACACATTTGAACGGATACCTGTCATTTGAACTTACTTGATCAGGTCGGGGATGGGTGTAAACCTCCCCAGTGGAGTGTTCGGCTACATAGTAGTGAACTAACAGGGACCAGGGATTTGGCTTCACTGGGTGATGGGTTTGGGGATTTGCAAGAGGGCCTGTGGCTTGGTTGGCCCGCCCCACTGGGCCTGGAGCCAGGGTGGGGGGCCCGAGAGAGCCACGGGCACGCAGCTGCGATTCTGAAAGCAGGCAAATGCCCAATGTTCCCACAGACAGGCCGGGGAGATGGGGCTGCGCGACCAGAACGGCTGGGTGGAGGCTGGTGGCAGGAGACAGTGTGAGGCCCTGCTTTGTCCCTGGACGGTCATGGGGACAATCAGAAGCATAGATAACCCCTTTCCTTTCCCTCTGGGCTGCAGCCCAGGATTCAGAGCTTCCTGCTCCCAGCCAAGGAGAGCCGCCGGGAGAGCCCCAGCTCAGCCTCCGCACCGAGGCTGGCAGGCAACCAGCAGCCTGGGCTGCCCAGCTGAGCCAGGGCCTCTTCGCTACCACAGCCCTCCTGCGGGTTCAGGGACTGGCACAGGGCAGAGAACCTGAAGCCGGAGTCCGAGTCCCTGGCTGCGGTCCTCATGCTGCTGCTCAGTGTGACCTTGGGCGGGTCACCTTCCTCCTGCGCCCTGGCTTTCCTCCCAGAGCTGCCCTGGAGCTCAGAGAAGGATCCAGTTCCACATCTGCCACCTAGTGTATGTGCCACACACAATAAGGATCCAGTGTAATGAAGTATGGGGCGTGGGGGGGGAATAGCACTTGTTCCCTAAATATGTGAAACAGCTGAAGGGGTGTCGACTTAAAAAAAATGCACAACGTGAGAGTTGCGAGTTAAGCTTTTATCTGGGGCAAAATGAGGACTGCAGCCCGGGAGACAGCATCCCAGATAGATCTGAGAAACTGCTCCAAAGAGGCAGGGGGAAGGTCAATATATATGTGATTTTGGTGAAGGGGGTGTACATGCAGTTGAGCGCATATCTTTTTACAGAAGGTTTCTGCTAGTGTCGTGCGGGTTACTGCTAGTCTCGAGGAGCAGACGTCACCATGAAGGATTTTAGTGCTTTTCTGGATGTGAGGAGATACAAGAATTGGGCTCATAAAATGGGCTTCTGAAAAAATCTAACTATCTGAAGACCTGTTCTGCCACTTTTTCCCAGAGCACAGAAGGCCTCATTTCTGCTCTCCACCTGAACTCCTTTCAGGGGGTGTTGAAAGTCAGCTGCAGCAGCACATGATTTAATCCTTGTAGAGGTCAATGGCAAGTGCCAATGGTAGATGCCAATTCGTAGTTGACAGGGTTTCCAGAAAGGTGGCAGAGTGAGTGCCGGTTTTCAGAGCTGCCTTCTCTGAAGCTCTCTTAATGAACGAGAGTCAGAACAAGAGTCCGAGAGGGAGACGCCCTTAAATGCAAGCAGACGGCAGCCACAACCTCACACCCCAACCCTTGAAGCAGTGGGATCTGGGTGAAGTACGGGGGGCAGCTAAAAGCCACCACCAACCCGGATGACTGTCACAGCCTCACCTGCAGCCTCCTCTTCTTTACCTGCTAAGGACAGGCCACATTTCAGAAACACACAGGCAGACAGGCCCAAAGACAGACCCAGGCCCTCCAGGGCCAGCAGTGGGAAGAGACTCCCTCCAGGGCCAAGTCAGCCTGGCCCTGTGCCCCGGTGCATGCTCACACACCCATGCGTGCATACCATTGCCCTGGATGCCGGCTCAAGTGTGGACACATCCCAGTGGTACCTGGCACAAAGGGCCTGCTCAGGAAATGTCCCTGCAGCTGAACTCACCACTTCTCAAGAGAAGGCTCTCTCATTTTTGTCCGTGGACATGGGGCAGGTGTTTAAGTTCTGGGTCCCCAGCATCAATACAAGAGTAGGTCTTGCCTTTGGAAAACTCTAGAGTCCATTAGATTTTCTTTTGTGGACCACGGGGGCAGGGCCTGATTGGGCAGCCTCTTTCCTTTTATCCACATTCTGACTGAAGGCTTTGTTTCAATGCCAAGGGGCTCATCCCTTTATTATCATTGTTATTTCAACTGCAGGAAGCCCAAACATGTGTAGATTTCCCCTTGTACCACATCCTCTGTGATCTATTCATCACTGACAGTGGACACGTGGGAATGGCTGCAGAGGCCTATAACTGTGTCCCCCTGTAATTCCTGGGACAGTCCCAGGAACTCCCCAGAGCTGGGCAGGCAGAGTCCGGGGATGTTGGGTTATCTGTGGAGTAACCTGCTGGTCCTTCTGGTGGTTTCATGTCAGGAGCAATGTGGCTTATTTTGTGACATAGCAGATCCATGAAGTCATGAAATGTCCATGTTGGAATCTCAAGTATCAAAACCACTCTCTCCATCCCCTTGGAGTCTTCAGGTGATCGGAAAGAATACCGGTTTCTTTCTTTTTTTTTTTTTTTTTTTAA
>RJWK010049829.1:0-16483 GCA_004363435.1 Platanista minor | reverse complement strand
AATCTAAAAAAAAAAAAAAAAAGGTTCTGAAGAACCTAGGGCCAGGACAGGAACAAATGCACAGATGTAGAGAATGAACTTGAGGACACAGGGAGGGAGAAGGGTAAGCTGGGACGAAGTGAGAGAGTGGGAAGGACATATATACGCTATCAAATGTAAAATAGATAGCTAGTGGGAAGCAGCCGCATAACTCAGGTCAGTCCAGTGCTTTGTGACCACCTAGAGAGGTGGGATAGGGACGATGGGAGGGGGATGCAAGAGGGAGGAGTTATGGGGATATATGTATATGTATAGCTGATTCTCTTTGTCATAAAGCAGAAACTAACACACCATTGTAAAGCAATTATACTCCAATAAAGATGTTTAAAAAATTAATCATGGAACTCCTATAGTCCTTTCTTTCAAAAATGCACTAGGATCTTTCTTTAATATAAATATTAAACCTGGTTTATGATTATATGCATTTACTGTTGGTCATATTTCTGCCCTTGACTAGAATTCTCTTTCCTGCCTTCTTTGATCAGTTAAAGTTTTCCTATTTTTCATGTTATAACTTAAAGACAAAATCACATTTTCTCAGAAATCTACTTTGGATGTTTAGTTATTTCCATCATCTTCTCTGACCAGAAATAACTCTTGCCTATCCTGTGATCCCACCTTCCTTCATCTATATCTCTAGTGCTAAGATATCACACTGAAGTAGAGTTGAGAAAATCTAAACTTTCCCCCAGCTCTGTGGGGTGCCTGGTAGACATGGCTTACCTAGCTTTATTTAATTTATTTTTAAAATGTTTTAATTTATTTTCTATAGGCAATATGGTCATTATAATAAATGAAACAAAAAATAATAAGAGATATGTAAGGGTAAAACTGATCATTTCTACCGTCTCTCACCTCTTCCTCCAATACCCACCAGTGTGGTA
Source organism: Platanista minor (assembly GCA_004363435.1). Taxonomy (NCBI): domain Eukaryota; kingdom Metazoa; phylum Chordata; class Mammalia; order Artiodactyla; family Platanistidae; genus Platanista; species Platanista minor. Next base: position 15,560 of record RJWK010049829.1, on the reverse strand, counting down.
ATCAATTTTAATAGCTTAATGTATGTCCTTCTACATTTCTCCAAGCAAATCTATATCTATGTATCTACATGTCTAAAGATACAGGTCTCTCTCCATCTCTATCTCTATATCATCTTTATCTATCAATATGTATATGTATGTACATACAGATATAAGGATTTTGTTTTGCAGCAATAGAATTTAACTATAAATGTTATAACATGCTTTCTCTCATGGACACCCATATATCTAACTTTATATTTTTTCTATTGTTGCATACACACTCTAGAGTTTGCAATAAACGCGATTATAATACATGTTGGGTTTTCCATCTGCAACATGTAAAGTGTATTTTTGCGGGGAGGTAATATGCTGAGGCAAAGTGCCATCTCTATTATGTCCTTTTCCTTTCTACTGAATTTACCCTACTCCTTTCACTGTCATTTCCGTGTAAAATCCCTATTCTTTGATCTTAGGATGAGAACTTGGCATATAACATATATTCGTGTGTGTGTATTTATATAAGGGGGATTTAGACATTGCTTTATAAAAATGAGATCATATTATAAACCTTTCTTTGCATTTGACTTTTCTCATTCAACAATACATTTTGGTAATCACTCCCAGCATAGTGATAAAGCCCCAGCTCATTCTTCAAAATGACTGCATTCTAGCCTGTGAGAGTGGGTAGCATAATTTATCCAACCATTCTCTCATTAATGGGAATTTTCTTCCAGGTTTGTTGGTTTGTTTCTTTCTCTTGTTGCCACTATGAAGAAATGCCATATTAAAGATTCTCATTTTCAGTTACATTTATGGGTTCAATACAAAAAATGGGATTTTTGGGTCGAACAGCACATATGTAATTTAAATTTTAACAAATGCTTTGGTTTACTATTTAAACGGGTTAGAACAATTTAAATATCCATCAGCAATATGTGAGAGCATCCCTTTCCTTGCATCCATACCAGTAATATAGGTATATTGCTCTTTTAAACTTTTGCTTTTATCATTATCATAAATTGGAGCATGCTTCCTCAGTGAAGTGCATGGTCTCCCTTGTTCTTTTTTTTTTTCCTTTACAGTCTGCTTTTTAATGGAAGAATTCAGTTCACATACACTTAGTTTGCCATTTCACCTTTTATTAATCTTTCCAGGAGCTTGGTGAATCATTTCAATCTGTAGATTCAGGTCTTTCTAAAATTCAGGTAAAGATTTCTTATTTAATTATTTAATTATTGTTTTCCTTTCATGTTCTTTTTTTTCCTTCAGAAGCTTCTGTCATTCTCATGTTAGATTTCCTAGGTCTCTTGTATGCTTTTATATTCTAAAATTAGTGGTTTGAGACAGTTCTTTTGCTTTATCTCCTAGACTACAAATTTGAATCTCTATAGTGACTGTCTTCTATTCAACCTAACTCTTGAATGTTTAGCTATAAAATGATGGTTTTCAATTTTAAGATTTCATTTTTGTGTTGTCAGTAGGTTTCTTTAAGTGCTCTATACTTGAAGCCCAAGCCAGTCTAGAAACCCCAACGTCTGCCCCCATCAAGAGAGGCAGCTCTGTTGGAGTGAGAGTTAGGTGAGAAAGTTACATGGTACTCCTTAAACTACCTCTTCCAGGAATATTCTGATTTTTATTCATCGTTAGACTGTCAGCCCCTTGCATTATACCTAGTATAGAGAAAGTACCTTATTGACGTATATTAAATTTATTTAAAACAATTTCCTAATGTTTAATTACCATAACCATCAGAGTTCTTGTTTATAAACAACTGAAATGGATTTTGCCTAACATGAACAGAAAAATATTTATTACATGGGTATTAGTAACTCATAGAACCAGAAGGAAGAAGTTCTGATGAATCAAGCCCAGAAAACAGACAGGAGCCACAGGAAGCTAAATGGCTGGATCCACTCCATGGGACGACTGATTAGGTGCTACTGCCATTGTCACATTGGTAGCTGTGACTTGCACTATTGCCACTCAATACTGAGTTTCACCAGCACAGAATGAGTTCTGAACTGCCACCACCTCGTGTCCCAGTTGCGACCAGGAACGTGTGATTGCCTAAGCTTCAGTCAGATGCCTGTGCATTCGCTGGAGAGTGAGTACCTATCTGTCCTTTTCACCTTCTAAAGGAATTGAACACAATAGATTCCCTAAATATAGTAAATTTCATATGCTAAGCTGCCAAAGAAACTCCAATAGCAGTGTGATCGTTAATTTTATGTGTCAACTTGACTGAAACATAAATAAAATTGCTGTTTATTTCTCCTTTTAATTCTGTTAGTATTTGCTTTATATACTTAGGTTCCCTAATGCTGGGTGCATAAATATTTACAATTGTCATATCTTCTTGATGAATTAATTCCTTTATTATTACTAGCTTCTTTGTCTCTTGTGGCCATTTTTAACTTAAATATTCTTTTGTTTGATATAAGTATAGCTACCTCTTCTTTCCTTTATTTATCACTTGTTTGGAATATCTCTTTCCATTCCTTCACTCTCAGTCTATGTGTGTCCTGAAAGCTAAAACAAATCTCTTGTAGGCAGCATGTTATTAACCATCAGTGTTTTTTAAATACTTGAATTCAAGAAGGTGGAAACCATGGCAGATTAATTCTATGCATACCAGACTAAATTTATTGAGAAGCTACTTTTGCATGACATGATACTGCATTTTCCAGAGGTAGTCACACCAATGTATACACCACATGCTTTTTTATGATGTAACACTAACACTCCTTCATTAATAAGTGGCATTGGTTTTCCTTCCCCTTTTATCTGAGGCCTGTGTCTACAGTACCCATGCTGGAAAGACCACTTGGGGAGGCCACATAGAAATAAAAAGAGACATACAACAAGGACCAGCTGTTTGAGATCCCAGTTGTTTGAGTTTTTCCGGTTCAGATATCAGACATGAATGAACAAGCCTTTGTATGATTCCAGCCCCTAGCCTCTGGCTAACTTATCTGATGCTCAGTGGAGCCAGCCTTCCAGTCTTCCAGCTGAGACCCAGACAGTATAGAGCAGAAGCAAGCCACTCTCCTTCCCCAATACCCCTCAGTGCCCACAGAATGTATGAAAGGTTTTTTGATGCTACTATGATTTGGGGTGATTTGTTGTGCTTCCATACTAACTAGGACAGAAGATTGGAAAACCGTAGACTTTCAGAGATGAAAAAGAACTCTGAGAATATCTGGTCAAAGCAGCTTATTTTATAGATAATAAAATTTGCTCAGAGTCAGAATAATTGACCCATCATCTAACAGCTCATTAATGGAAGAGCAATGGTCTTTCCCTCCTTGTGATGTGAGGAGAGCGCTGGTCTGGTGGGGAAAACTTACATGGGTTATTTATTTACTTATTTTATTTTTATTGGAGTATAGTTGTTTTACAATGTTCTGTTAATTTCTACTGTACAGCAAGAGTTATTGGATTGGGTAAGCCTTCTCTCCGAATGAATGTTGGTTCACATACAGTAAGTAAGTTCCAGATACAGTAAGTCCCCTATGTACGAACCTTCAAATTGTGAACTTTCAAAGATGCAAACGTGAGTACGCATGTCCAATCACATAAGGCATGAGTGAAATTGCAGCTAGCCCTCCGTCTCCTATTGCTGAGGATCCTTCAGCTCTACCATCTCCCACCTCCTCTCCCTCATCCAGTCAGTAACTCTTCTTGTCTGTTCACTTGATGCCAGCCCCCAGATGCCAGCTGTTTTACTGAACTACAGTCCATTGCAAGGTACTGTACTGTAAGATTAAAATTGTTTTCTTTCTTTTTTGTGTTTGTTTGTTTTTTATGTATTATCTGTGTGAAAAGTATTATAAACCTATTACAGTACAGTACTATATAGCCGATTGTGTTAATTGGGCACCTAGGCTAACTTTGTTGGACTTACAAACAAATTGGACTTATGAATAAACTCTCAGAATGGAACTCATTCATATGTAGGGGACTTACTGTACTCAGGGTGGGTAAGGCAGGACCAATGAGCTCTGCATTCTCCAAAAGTTACCTCATGCCTTATAATATACTAGGCAGAGCCAGTCTAGAAGTGATAATTGCATATGTGTGAGTGAGTGTGTGGTGTTAGGTGGAGGGTAGGGGGATGTAGGAATTTTTCCAACTCTGATTCAGCTAGATGTATGACTACTGAGAGAGCATATCTAGGAAATTTAGGTGGGTAGTCTTGAAAAACTACATTATTAATGTACTGCTTAACATGCAGAAAGAACATATGCCACAATGCTCTACAAATTAAATCAACTTATCAATAATTACATAATTTCTGGTGCACTGTGAGCTCTTAAACTATTGCCACATGGCCACTTCACTTTATCAGTTAAGAGACAAATTTACTGCTCTCAGGACGACGTGGATTAAAGGTTTACATGCCTCAGCCACTCTGGCAGTGATTTTGATATATGTTACTTTAGCAGGTACTCCTACCATCATTTAAAATCTTTTTCTTTTTTCTTTTTTTTGCATAAAATTAATACCTTTGAATCTGAAGTTAACAGTGGTGTGATGTCATGGGAAAGACCAGAGGACCATTTCCAATGACCTATAGTTAACTTAGGAGAGAACAGCTCTATGAAATAGTAGAGACAATGTTAAGAAAACTAGGGAAAAAAATCAAGGCAGACATCTTGTTCAGTTTGCAAAAATGACGATACAGGTGGACAAAGATAAACTTCTGGAGATTAACCTTAAGGCTGAAATTTCTATAATGTGCCCCTATGACCTTAAGCCAAGCAACTGTCTGCACTGAGGCAGGTGGTATTTTTTGACCATTTGAAAAGAGGTGTTAGCAATGCAAAAATTACTGTAAATACATGTTGTGATTAAAAAGTGTATTTAAATGTAAAAAATGTTCTATAATGGGGTAATTGATTTAATCTCAGATCCATTATCTATATTCTATGTTAATGCCCATGAGAAGTTAATCTTGAGTTATTGAAGTCTTCAGAAGTACCCCCTATAATATATGACTTTGCGTTCATTTTATTTGAGCCTGCCTGCCTGCCTTATTTCCTTTCTCCCTCCCTCCCTCCCTTTCTTCCTTCTCTTTCTCTCTTTCTCTTTCTTTCAACAAGTATTCCTGCCAGTCAGTTTCTGTTCAGCATGTTATAACAAATGTTATCATAAAAAATAAGGCCATTCTATTCCAAAGCCAAGAAAATTTTGGATCCAGGAAGGCAGAAACTACATCTATCTCAGTCACCACTGTGGTTCCAGGGAGTAGCACAATGCTCATTAAGGTAGGAAGACTATAATTATGGAAGTAAATTCAAATTACAGAATATCATCACTAAAATGGATGTCAAAGATGAAAAAGTTTCTATAACACCTGCATTTTTTCTCTTATGCCATGGATGTAGTAACTTTTTAGTACATTATCTTTTGGTATACACAGATATGTCTGGTTTTCAAATTACTTAGGTAGGGCTCAGGTGTGTATGCGTATGCCCCTGCTAACTTACTTCATGAAATCTGAGGCCGAGAAATAGGGAAATGTGTCCCCTGATCACACCCTCTTTGAATTACCAAGGACTTGCTTTCCGTTTCTAAAGAGCTGACAAGTGTTCTTTTTTCTGAATTGCCCAGCACACATCAAATATTTCTCAAAGACCATGACCATGGCTTTTGTGACAGCTGGTTCGTTGTGATTAACAGGCTACAGTAAAATGGGATGGCAAATTAATATTTACAGAACTAAAAGTATGATTAGTAATTATAGCTTTGAGAAAAACAAAAGCTAGATTTATGCAGGAAGCAATATTGTTCTCCTAAAAGATGCCAGATTACTCTTCAGAGGGAAAAGAAAAGGCAATACTTCTGTCTAATTCTCAAATGTAAGTCAGGAGAAAATGCTATGAAACATGTAATTTCTTAGGACACTTTGAGTAGTTAAATTGGAAGCCACTAAGATGTAAAGCACAAAAAGGCTATACTAAAGTGAAACAAGAATAAGCGAGTTTGTGGGAAACAGTCATGGAAATGTCATTTTGATAAAAATTTCAAAACATTTCATGGTTTTAAGTAATGGGAAGCAGAGATCAATAAATTAGTCTTGATGGTGAAAAGTAATATCCTTCAAATACTTGATGTATAACAGACCTGAGAGACTCCTCAGATAGAACAGAAATAGTCTTGTTTTTATCTGTACTAAAACAATAATGCAAAGAAGCAGTATTTATCTTGCAAAAGTCTTTGCTGCATTTACTCACCTCTTCTGTTGTGGTGGGGAAGAAGCCATAGACAATACATAAAAGAATGGATGTGACTGTGTCCCAATAAAATTATTTACAAAAACAGACAGTGGGCCAGATTTGGCTTGAGGACTGTATTTTGTCAATTGCTTCTCTAGAAAATTAAGGATATGAAATCATAAGACTTTACTTTCCCAGTTAATTGTTGCTTGGCAAATGTAATTGGAAGACCTGATTTCAGGTAATAACTTCATCACTTTATGTTCCTGGACAAACATTTAACCTTTTAACACTCACGCACATCTCTTTACTTATAATACCTACTCTGGCTATTTCATAGGGTTTCTGTAAAAACTCAGTGAAATATTATTATTTGCCCATTTCATCTTGCATGGGCAGCATGTATTATTAATGGCTTCCTGGCATTGATAATTAGTATTAAAAATAAAAAAAAAATTAAACAAGAGATGACGTTAATAATAGTAGGACTACAAATAAGAAGGCAAGTAAATGTCTACACAGCTTATTTGACAGGGGTTTAAAGCCTGCAGGAATTTTTCCCATAACCATCAACACACTAAGAAAATGTCAGTCTTTGACCTACGGGGGTGGGATAGGGAGGATGGGAGGGACGCTCAAGAGGAAGGGGATATGGGGACATGTGTAGGCATATGTCTGATTCGCTTTGTTGTGCAACAGAAACTAACGCAGTATAGTGAAGCAATTATACTCCAATAAAGATCTATTAAAAAAATTTAAAAATAAATAAAATAAAATAAAAAAAGGAAAACATCAGTCTGTTAGTATCATATTTTAAAAATATTCATATATAAATATTATTTATTATAAGCTACTCATATTTTTGGTTTTGTTTTCAAACAAATGATGTGATGTAAATTTTCACGCACCACAAGAATTCATATTTTTGTGTCATTTGAAATGTCTTGTGAGGCTTCATTTTAGGCAGTTTCTAAAATGTTCACCATTGATTAGTTGTGAAAAGTGCTTTCATAAACTAAAAACCCAAGTGAACTTTGCCTAAGCAAATCAATTCTCCCTTCAGTTTCCAGGCACATGAACAGGGCTCAAGTCCAATTCTTTGCTTTCCCACTTTTGAATAACTTCTCTTTAGATCAAAGAGATCTCTGCCCATATGAAGAGTGAGAAAGTGTTGTGATGGATAGAGGGAAGAGGGCATCTTTAAGACAAACTTACTGAAGGAAAAAAAATAGTCACTAAAATTGAGTTGTCATAAGAATAGCTCAAAGCCTTTGACACTGATTGATGAATTCCCTTTGCAGTTACTAATGTAAACCAAATATACACCCCTAGTTCTTTGCCTCTTAAGAACTTCAGACAGAATGTGCTTTCACAGACTAAAACATTAGAACAACACTCTGCTGAGTTAACAGAACACCACACTGAAGGTCAGTGTAAAAAAATAAAGGTAGGAAAATTATGCTGCTTTCACTAATCAAGCAAAATATCAATTTCTTCCAATACTGGACTGTCAAGAACAATGAATAAGCACTTGAAAAGAGGCTTCAAAATTGGAAGGAACCTTTGAGGTCACATAGGCCAAGTCACTTGAGAATTTGTTGTGAAAAGTAAAGTATGGCCCTTAATTTTAATATCAGTTTTTTTAGCCTGCAACAGCCTCATATTATTAATGTTATTAGATGAAAATTGCAGTGACCAGAGAATTTTCTTTGATACAGATATATCTATCCATGAATTTCTGGTTGAAAATACACAAAATTCTGGTGATTTCAAGGATACATGACTAAATTCTCTTGTAGGTTGATAATATAATTTATTGGAACAAATGAGTGACATAAATAGACAACTGGGTGACATAAATAGACAACTGGCTATGCAGTTAGTACTAGCGAGAACGACTCAGTTTTAGCTATTTGACATTTATCATCCTTTGCCAGACCTCATTTAATGTCTAAGTAGCTTCCAGCCAACAACTATACTGTGAATCACTTCATGCAGTATCAAGGGGAACACGTTACAGTCTATTTTGTGGGCTGATGATGAAATTGTATTCCTTAAAGTTGAAAAATCAATGCTATTTAACCACTTTTTAATGGCTAGCTTGACATTGAGTGACATCTGTTAAATGTTTTCAGAATAAAATCAACAAAAGCATCTCCTGAAGTTGGACTCCATAGATTATAAGAAACTCCTATTTTTCCCTGAGGAAAATCTTGGCTCTCTCCCCAAACATTCACTTGTCACCTTTATACAAAACTGAGATGCTCTTCCTTAGGGACATTAGGTGCCTTAACTTGCGTGAAGAATGTCAGCTCTACCCCCCAACAAGGCTGAATGTTAAAGGATATAAAACAACCTTTAATTGGTGACACGAAACACCTGACTCTAGTTACAAACCCTGCCTGGGTCACAAATTCATACACCTCCAAGGGCCAGGCAGGTAACACAGAAATGGTAGTGAGTTCCAGGTCTGGGATGACAGTGTGAAGAGCTCTGTGGACCAACTCCCCAGTGAAGGAAGCAAAGCTGGGAAAAAAATCCTATAAAAACAAGTGTTTTAATTCTCTGGAAATTGTCCTAAGGACATACAGAAAATGAAATATTTTTCAGAAAATCTACTAAAACTCAGAACAGAGAGAGAGGCTGTGGCATTCACCCCACACCCCACTTTCCCCTTTCCTTTGCCTCTCCTTCCCCGGTCCAACTTGATAGAGGCTTCGTGTGGGTCTCCTCTTCCCTCAGCTCCCAAACAAGGGTTACTGTATCTCACTGAGAGTCAGAAACTGCCGGCATTGCTCATCCCCTCCAACTCCAAATAGAAGAGGTTAAATTCCTGGTGAGTGAAACCAAGAAGTTGGGGGGCTTAGTTCCTCTACCTGGGCCCTGCCCAGGAGCTACTCAGGCTGAGAATACTACGTCCATGAACACCCTCACTCTAGCGTCTAGTAGAGTAGAGGTTCTAACTGGGAGAGGAAAGCCAAGAACATCAGAGGCTACTGCCCCACCCAGTGCCCTGAGTGGTCACTTAGAGAGTCTGCACAGGAAGAGAGGTAGTCTATAAGGAAAGAGAGCTCAGAAGCTTTCCCCCAAAGAACTGAGATTATTTAAGACAGTGTCTGGGGAAGTTCAAGCCTAAGGGCATCCTCAGAAAAATAGCTTCTATTAATTAAGAGCAACAAGTTAAACCTTAAGTCAGCTAGTTTACTAGAGAGAACTAGAAAGAGAGATATCTAAGAAGAACACTCATGGGGTCAGAACAAAATTCAGAACTGATTTCAGAAACTATACCTGCTCAAATTTAATTGCATCAGACTGCTGAGCAATTTATACTCCAAGGAATTTTTAGAAGCAATAGAGTAATCAACTGGCAAATAGTGGAGTCTGACAGGCAAGAAAGTAATACCAAATTAAACAGGCAGGTAGCTTAAAAGAAAGATCAGAGAAAAAGACACAGGCAAAGAGAGACCTGCTAGGACGAGTGTCATCCTAGGTGACTGTGCAGAGGCCCAAGGCTGTGAATCTCTGAGGAGTGACACCAAAGACTTCACACTATGAGAAGGAAATAAACTTCACTAAGTCAATCCATTCAAATAAAAGAAAAAAAAAAAATTGAAAAAAACAATAACAAAATAAGCCCAGGAGAGTGGGGGGTGGAATCAGTATCCAGAGTTTCTATAACATATTGTTTAAAATGTCCAGTTTTCTGAGCTTTTTAAGATGCAGAGAATTTTTGCGCATATTTTTATATACCTCAGAGATTCTGGTAGAGTAGTTTGCACATCATAAGACCCAATAAATGCCAGCTCGAGCAGTAGGTGTAGGCACTGCCACTTGAGGTGACCAAAGGCTATGTTGCTTTAGTTGATGGTACAGACATACCAAACTTTAATGACATTTATACCTATGAATGATATAACTAGCTATATCTTAGATATAATCTGACAATATCTTATATACAAAATGTGACAAAGCTAAGGATCTTGGAACTTTTCAATAACTTAGTGTCTTCAGCATAGCTTAGTAATAAAAATCTTTTATGCCTCAAATAAAATAAGCCTACAATAAAGAAATAGTACATTTTATTCCTTTTTAATAAAATTATATTTTTTGTGGTGGTATCTGTCAGAATATTGAAAAAGTGCTGTACTCACTGTGCTAGGAGCTGGTGGATTTGGGCTTTAGACCTGGCCTTGCTATTAATTTAATCTGTGGCTTTAAGCAATCTTCCTTCTCATTGCTATTTTGTTTTCTCACCTGAAAAGTGGAGTGAGCAATATATCTTCTCAGGTTTATTCCAGCTCTTGGGTTCTGCAATTTCACCAATGGAACTTTAGTCACTTAGTTTGGCAGAATAGGAGAACTCTAGTACATTCTGTTTGTTTAACATGTGATGTAAATACACTCACCAAGAGCTATTTTATTTTGGTGCTACCACTAGGCTCTGTCAAATCCATATTGTGATTGTGTTCCCAGTGTCAAATAGTACCAATGTCAAAGTGCTTCTTCTTTGGCCTGTCATTTAGCATAGTACTTTAAAAACTAGGATAACAGGCTTCCCTGGTGGTGCAGTGGTTGAGAGTCCGCCTGTCGATGCAGGGGACGCGGGTTCGTGCCCCGGTCCGGGAAGATCCTACATGCCGCGGAGCGGCTGGGCCCGTGAGCCACGGCCGCTGAGCCTGAGCATCTGGAGTCTGTGCTCCGCAACGGGAGAGGCCCGCATATGGCAAAAACAAAAACAAAAACAAAAACAAAAAACTAGAATAACAGTAGTGAATCATATTCATATTCCCTTGGAATTCATCTTTAATTCAATTAAAATTTAGAGTCATGGTCTTGAATTAGATACTGAATTGACTCAGCAGTCCCTGGAGGAATTATATGACTCTGAGAGTGGTAGCAGGGGACTGGTAATGTAATTATTTGTACCACTGGAATCTTAAAATACGTCTAGAATTTGATGCTACAAAGGAATTCAGGAGAAAAAGATACCAAGGTATCGGTGGCCTTTTAAGGTTGCTAAGGACTTACTTCTTTGTTTTTTTTGATTTTTGCTTCCTGTGTTTGCTTTAGATTTTTGCACATTAAATATTTAGAAGAAATATGTGGGGCATTAAACAATAAAATAGTGACTGTGGGGCTGAAAAGGCACAGCCAGAACTGAAAAATAAAAGCAACTTTTGATAACCAATTAGAGATGAAGTGTGAGGGAGAAAAATAAGATGAGTATGATTAGGAGGATTATAGCTTGGGAAAATGTGTAGATTACAAAACCATCAATAGAAATTTGGGGAGAAGGGACATATTTTTGGATATATACCCAAGTTATGTTGACTATGGGTAATTTTTGAGATTTTCAGGTGGGTGTATCTAACAGGCACTTAGAAATAAGTCTGTAGTCCTGAGATGGTGGTCATTGGTATACAGACGTGGCTGAAGCCATAAGGTGAGGATGAATGATCCAGTGAGAGCTGTGAGCAAGAAAGGACAGGCTTTTGCAACGACCTTTGGGAAAAGCCACATTTAAGTGCAAGGTTGTGGGGAGCCGAAGTCCAGGAATAAGACAAAGAAGTAATGATCCTAGAGGTAAGGAAATAATTAAAAGAGAGAATGATGTTCCTGAAGCCATGGAAAAAATAGCCAGTCTTCAGAAGCTGGGTGGGGTATATGTTTAGTTAGTTCTGCTCAAAGCTAAGGAACATAAGCAGTGACAACATGTTAGTGGATTTGCTGTCACAAGTAAGAGCAATTTCAGCAGAAAGGTAAGATAGCCAGATAGTAGCCAGATAGTAGAGACAATACACTTTTTGTTAGTTTTTAAGTCTGGCGGTCAAGAGAAGGAGGAACATAGGGTGAGTGGTTTCACAGGGAGATAGGGTCAAAGGAAGTGTTTTACTTGTTTTAATATTTGCTTTTTAAAGAGGATTCGGAGTAACATAAGTATTTATAAGGAAGGAGGAGAAGTATATATGTAAATATATGTATACATGTAAGAATGCTGTGGTGAAGAGTACTTTCATTAAGAATGATGACATTTGTTCTTTTTTAAGACAAAGCAATTTTGAAGGAATATAGTATTGAAGTAATTGACAAACTAGCTGCCAGTTCCCAGTGAAGTCAGTAATGCAGGAAATTGCAGTAAGTCCCCCAGGAATTAATCTGAAAGAAATAATGCAATATTTTTCCCCAAATTGTCCAGAATAAGTAATGATTAAAAGTTGACAAAAAAGTTGAAATGACTGTTTTGTATAAACACAGATTGACTGACAAGTCTGTAAGAATTTTTGAGGCAGCAGGCTGGTTCCAGGGCAGCCTGGGGTACAGAAACAGAATGGGCAAAAGGACATAGGTGTTTGAAGAATGGCAAGTACTCTAATGAACCCAGGGAAAGGTTGGTGAGGGGAACTGAGGGCTGACTGAGAGGCAAATTTGGAAAGGACAGACGGTGGAGGATCTTGAATTGGATGTTTGGGTGCAAATGTACTTACAGGATTGATTTTTATCTTTTGGACCATTCTTTCTTTGTTAGGTCTACATGAAGTCAATTGCTTACTTACCAGAACAACATTTCAACAGAAATATATATATATATATATATGTGTGTGTGTGTGTGTGTGTGTGTGTGTGTGTGTGTATAGTGTATATATGTAATGTGTATTTATATATATATTTCAATAGAATACACATTATATATTTATATACACATATAAATAAATTGGTATAATTCATGTCCACTGTCCTTTATATTCCAGGTTAGGTAAGACTATTTTCTAAGTCATCCTCTGAGAATAAGGCCACAGAGGGTGGTATTGTCTACTTGTGGAGAGTGGTAAAATTTTGGACAAGCTAATTCAGGTAATGAGAAAGGAAGTTCTAGTAATGTACTTGGTCCTGGACTCACACAATTTTTGAGCTGGAAAGTACTTGAGAGATTGTTTAGTGACAGGGATCCTAAATTCAAATGCAAATAGAAGTTAGCAGGTAACAAGAATGAGGCCAGGTGGACACAAGATGAAATGACAGATGTCAGAAACCAGTCCCACCACCTGACTCCATCTGATACAGGTGGTCTGTTTTGAAAGAAAATTTTATTGCTGGCCAACATTTAGAAATCAGATTTCATGTAGAAAACTAGATTTCTGACTTATTTTGAAATATTAGATCTTCAACCCAAGATCTGTGTTAGCATTTGGAATCAAGGTGAATTGACATGCCTATTCTTTTTAGCTTGTGAGGAAAAGTGTGGAAGGAAATAACCAGTGTCAAGAGTAGATCCATTAACTAGTAGAGTTAGGGAGCTTTTCTTTCTTACTGCTTTCAAATGTTCTGTTATGAAATTGCATTATATTTGATAAAAGAAAGAAAATAAGTTATAAGTAAAAATAATACATCTCAGTCTAAAAATTGGTTGCCTGGGATGTCCAGGTGGTACAGCATTCTGTTTGGTAGTAGAAGCAAGGGCCATAATTTAATTGATCTTGACCTACAGGCAGGTGTCCTGAACCGGCTTTGACTGTCTCATGAACCTTTCACTTTCAGTCCTTCCTCCTAGTGCACATGGCCTTTGATGAGAGCAACAGGAGGACCCGGATCTTTTGGGGGAAGCAGAGGCTGTTTCCTTTCCATGTCTGTGCAAGAGTGAGGTGGCAGCTCAGTTTGAAACACATGAATAGGAACTACCTTAGGGGAGACTAGAGATTAAAATTTCAGAAACTTGAGAGCAGCAGTTGCAACTGGGTGTGATGCTGCCCCTTGGCCACCTTCCCCAGCCGGGGGAAGTTGGTGATACCTGGAGACGTTTTTGGTTGTTACAACTGGAGAGTAGGTGCTACTGGCATCTAGTGGGTAGAGGTCAGGGATGTTGCTAAATAGCCTATGATGAACAGGAAAGCCCCTGCGACAAAGAATTATCCAGCTTAATACGGCAATGGTGCTAAAGGTTGAGAGACCCTCCCTAGAAGAATTCATCCCTGGGTACTTAGCAAAACTACCCTACTCACTGCTGACAGACTGTCTGCTTAACTGATTGTATACTATTAAAGCAAGCCTGAGGCATAACTTAGCAATGGGCAAAGGTTCCTTCACTCATTTCAGCCAATTCAGATGTTTCTGGCAAGTACATTGAATGACTCCAGATCATCCAATTAAATTCCACCAACATCACAGATGCTATGGACCAGCTGACATGCCAGGTACTGTCTAGAATATACAGTGAGGGCTGTCTCTGGCCTTAAAAAGAGTGTAATATCCAAGGATGGAAGGGCAGGAATTCTGCTTGTAGCACTTTCTCATTTCCGAATAAAGGCCTAGGGTAAGCTTGTCTCATTGTTATAAAAGAGAGAAATAGTACTCCAGAGGGTTGGAACTGAAAACAGACATCCTATGGTGGTCATTAGCCAGGCCCACTTTTGTATTTCTTCCTCTTATTTATTTATTTATTTGTTTTTAAACTTCAGTCTCTAAGCTGTGGGGAAAAAAAATTAACGCTATTACTTCTAACTAGTTTTCCTGGGACTTTGGAAAAAATTAAGAAAGACAAGTTAAACCAAACAAATAATTCTGCTAAAAAGATATCTAAATTATGTAGTCAATATCCTTGAAGCTTAAAGTATTTTAATGAGAAACACTGTTTATTGCTGTTGGTTTTTCTTGACTGATTGGCTTTCAACTCAAAGGAAATTTTCTGTAATGGCAGAAATTGTATGAAAATTGAAACTCAAACCAAATCTGAGCTATTATAATAATGCATTCTTCTGTCAAAAGGAATTTTTAAAAATTTGAGAAATGGTTTGAACACCCAGCTTTAAAATTACACTCAGGTCTATTCATCTGTCTGTATTTTTAGAGGCAAAAATACCACTAAAATACTTCATTATCTGCTTGAAACTCGGCTTACACACTTAACATAAAATCTCTTGCTTTTGAGGGGACCCTGAAGGATAGAGATCCCTGTTTGTGCACTTATCAGAACACCCCAGCTCTCAGTTATAAGCTCCTTTCTTCATCCACACATTCTTCCTGGTGTGACTGATCTCCTCTACTTTTTGAGGGTCACCCCGAAGACCCTCAAATCTCTTCTCTCTCTCCCTGATCTTGCCAAAAACTCCCACTTGTAATCCAACTACCAGGCTGGATTTCCACTTGGATGACTAAAAGACACCCAGCATCACCCCCCTCCACCTACCTCCAATCAGTTACCCCACACCCCCTCAGTCTTCCCCATCACAGTAAATGAATCTTCCATCCACCCAGGAGCTTATGCCAAAATCGTAGGAGTCATCCTTGACTTATCTTTCCTTCATTCAATCCATTAACATGTCCTTTTTTTTTTTTTTTAACATCTTTATTGGAGTATAATTGCTT
>RJWK010049828.1:0-16484 GCA_004363435.1 Platanista minor | reverse complement strand
TATTTAATTTTTGATAGTTTGATTAGTATGTGCCTTGGCGTGTTTCTCCTTGGATTTATCCTGTATGGGACTCTCTGTGCTTCCTGGACTTGATTAACTATTTCCTTTCCCATATTAGGGAAGTTTTCAACTATAATCTCTTCAAATATTTTCTCAGTCCCTTTCTTTTTCTCTTCTTCTTCTGGAACCCCTATAATTTCAATTTTTATCTTCCAGGTCATTTATCCGTTCTTCTGCCTCAGTTATTGTGCTATTGATCCCATCTGGAGTATTTTTAATTTCATTGTGCTCTTCATTGTTGCTTGTTTCATCTTTAGTTCTTCTAGGTCCTTGTTAATTCTATTTCCAAGGTTTTGGATCATGTTTCCTATCATTAATCTGAATTCTTTTTCAGATAGACTGCCTATTTCCTCTTCATTTGTTAGGTCTGGTGGGTTTTTATCTTGCTCCTTCATCTGCTGTGTGTTTTTCTGTCTTCTCATTTTACTTATCTTACTGTGTTTGGGGTCTCCTTTTAGCAGGCTTCAGGTTCGTAGTTCCCGTTGTTTTTGGTGTCTGTCCCCAGTGGCTAAAGTTTGTTCAGTGGGTTGTGTAGGCTTCCTGGTGGAAGGGACTAGTGCCTGTGTTCTGATGGATGAGGCTGGATCTTGTCTTTCTGGTGGGCAGGTCCACGTCAGGTGGTGTGTTTTGGTGTGTGGCTTTATTATGATTTTAGGCGGCCTCTCTGCTAATGGGTGGGGTTGTGTTCCTGTTCTGCTAGTTGTTTGGCATAGGGTGTCCGGCACTGTCGCTTGCTGGTCTTTGAGTGAAGCTGGGTGCTGGTGTTGAGATGGAGGTCTCTGGGAGATTTTTGCCATTTGATATTATGTGGGGTTGGGAGGTCTCTTGTAGACCGGTGTCCTGAAGTTGGTTCTCCCACCTCAGAGGCACAGCACTGACTCCTGGCTGCAGCACCAAGAGCCTTTCCACACGGCTCAGAATAAAAGGGAGAAAAAGAAAGAGAGAGAGAGAGAGGAAGGAAGGAAGAAAGGAAGGATAAAATAGAATCATGTTAGATAAAATAAAATAAGGTTATTAAAATAAAAAATTATTAAGAATGAAAAAAACTTTTTTTAAAGTTAAAAAAAACCCAGACAGATAGAACCCTAGGACAAATGGTGAAAGCAAAGCTATACAGACAAAATCTCACACAGAAGAGTACACATACACACTCATAAAAAGACGAAAAGGGGAAAAAAAAAATCTTGCTCTCAAAGTCCACCTCCTTAATTTGGGATGATTTGTTGTCTATTCATGTATTCCACAGAGGCCGGGTACATCAAGTTGATTGTGGGGATTTAATCCGCTGCTCCTGAGGGTGCTGGGAGAGATTTCCCTTTCTCTTCTTTGTTCGCAGGGCTCCCGGGGGCTCAGTTTTGGATTTGGCCCCGCCTCTGCGTGTAGGTCGCCGGAGGGCGCCTGTTCTTCGCTCAGACAGGACGGGGTTAAAGGAGCCGCTGACTCGGGGGCTCTGGCTCACTCAGGCCAGGGGGAGGGAGGGGCATGGAGTGCAGGGCGAGCCTGCGGCGGCAGAGGCTGGCGGAACGTTGCACAGCGTGAAGCGCGCTGTGCGTTCTCCCAGCCAAGTTGTCCCTGTAGCACGGGACCCTGGCGTTGGCGGGCTGCATAGGCTCCGGGAGGGGAGGTGTGGAGAGTGACCTGTGCTCGCACACAGGCTTCCTGGCGGCGGCGGCAGCAGCAGCAGCCCTAGTGTCTCAGGCCCGTCTCTGGGGTCCGTGCTGTTAGCCTCGGCTCACGCCCGTCTCTGGAGCTCCTTTAAGCAGCGCTCTTAATCCCCTCTCCTCGCGCACCAGGAAACAAAGAGGGAAGAAAAAGTCTCTTGCCTCTTCGGCAGGTCCAGACTTTTCCCGGACTCCCTGCCGGCTAGCCGTGGTGCACTAGCCCCCTGCAGGCTGTGTTCACGCCGCCAACCCCAGTCCTCTCCCTGCGCTCCGACCAAAGCCTGAGCCTCAGCTCCCAGCCCCGCCCGCCCCAGCAGGGGAGCAGACAAGCTTCTCAGGCTGGTGAGTGCCGGTGGTCGGCGCCGATCCTCCGTGCAGGAATCTCTCCGCTTTGCCCTCCGCGCCCCTATTGCTGTGCTCTTCTCTGCGACACCGAAGCTCCCCCCTCCGCCACCCGCAGTCTCCGCCCGCGAAGGGGCTTCTAGTGTGTGGAAACGTTTCCTGCTTCACAGCTCCCTCCCACTGGTGCCGGTCCCGTCCCTATCCTTCTGTCTCTGTTTTTTCTTTTTTTTTTTGTTTGCCCTACCCAGGTACGTGGGGAGTTTCTTGCCTTTTGGGAGGTCTGAGGTCTTCTGCCAGCGTTCAGTAGGTTTTCTGCAGGAGTTGTTCCACGTGTAGATGTATTTCTGGTGTATCTGTGGGGAGGAAGGTAATCTCCGTGTCTTACTCTTCCGCCATCTTGTCTCTAATCTCCCCACATTGTGGTTTATGTAAAATCTTCCTATTGAGTGCCATATGATTAATTATTTTAAATAATTGGAAAAATCATCCAAGAAACACAGGAGTAGAATTTACTTATAAATGATTCAAGCAGAACATAAGAGTCACATTTCAACTTTCTTTTAGATCAAAGAATAGATTTAATCATTGTCTATGTCCCAAGCAAGGCAAGAACCTTAGGATTCTTCCCTGTCACTTGTCTTCCTCCTTGCTACATGTTCCACATTGAGATTTCTAGTTCCATATTATTGTTACTGTGTTTTCAATGTTATGAATCATCAAGTGATCAGACTAAAATCTAAGTATTGCTAGCTTTTTTGATCACCTCTGTTTTGTGATTTCCACATCTTCCTCTGCCTTGGATTTATTATTTCTTTTGCTGAAAAAAATTCTTCAGTAGTTCTGTGGTGAACCCCCTGAATTCCTGCATATCTGAAACTCACTTCATTTTGTCTTACCACTCAAATGTTAGTTTGAGATTCTTAAGTTCAATATAATTTTTTCCTGGAACTGTAAAGATACTGTTGTATACTATCTACAATTGTTGATATGAAATTTGATGCTAATCTGATTGTTTTTCCTTTGTGGGAAACCTATTTTATTCTCCCAGGAAGCTTTTAGGAATTTTTTCTTCATTCTTGAACTTCTAAAATTTCAAAGTAATGTGATTCGTTTTACATTTATCTTGTTCCGTACTTGCTGGGTTGTTTTATTCCCAAGACTTTCCTCTCTCTCCATTCCTGGGAAGTTTTCCTGTTTACCTCTGATTATTTCTTATCCACCTATTCAATTTATTCTCACCCCTTGAATCTAAAATCCATGTTCCTTAACTTCTTTTTTTTTTTTTTTTTGGTCCATCTTTGTCCTTTGACCTTTCAGCTCACTCATTGACTGTTCATTTATGTCCCAATTGCTGGTCGGTGCATCAAAAAAAATTTCAATTTCTGAGTTCTTTAGCTGTTTTCTTTCATGATGTAAAAATCCTCTCATATCTTTCTTATAAACATAGTTAATAAAAGATATTTTAAAAGATTTTACATATATCTTTTCTGTATTTCCTCTCTTTATTGAATTTAATGCTTCTGTTACCATGTTTGTTTTCTTCAATTGCTTGGTGATTCTTGGTTGTCTGCCCATCTTTGTGTTTGAGGCTCCTGATTTGCCTCCCTGTTCTGTTTATTTTATCTGTCGCTTGTGAGTAAGGAGCATAACTTACTGTTGGGAGGGGAGTGGGAATAGCTTTTTCTCTGATATGTCCTCCTGGGAGTGCAGTAGCTACCTGGGCCACACTTCTCGAAGACTGTGGTCCACACTCATACCTTTGTCCTTTCAGCATATGTCGCTGTTGCCTGCTGTACAAGTTGCTCTAAATTCGGTGTTCAGGGTTACAACTGAGGGTTACCTCACATTGTCTCCCATCTTGAAAAATTTCTATAACTCTTCTACCTTCAAGTAACCTTCTCCAGAACCGGGTTCTGGCTTTCTCTAGTCTTTTTTTTTTCCTCTGTAGATTTGGTACTGTGTGCTTTCCATATTTTAGGAATTCTCCAAAATTTCTGTGTGTCAGCCTGCCATCTTGTTTTAACTTCCAGACCATTTAAATGGCTGTCTTGCTTTTTTTTTTCCCTTCTTTATTTTGGGGGACGTGAGAGGTGGTTAACTTAATATTTAGTTTGCATGTTGAAGGATGGAGAAGAATCACAGTTGGACTGGATCAAGACCTAATTAGAGGAGAACTAGACAAAGAGAAAATATAGTTGACTTTGAAATTGATGGCCTCAGTGACGTAGACTTAAATACAGTAGGTAAATGTGACTTTGGGTTTTCTTTGTTTTACCTGGAATGTATATTTCTTTGTTTTTTATATTCTGTAATTAATTCATTCCATAAGGTTTCTATTTATCATATTTTTATGCTTGCAATTTATAAAACTTAAATTTTATTTCTTTCTCTACCTATAGTTATTTTGGACTTATATTTATTTTAGGTAACAAATCAAATGGTGACAGCATGTAAAGCATATATTACTGATGGGGGAACTCACCATGTATGGGATCAGGAAATACCAGTCGTACTAAAGAAAATTCAGGTTTGTATAAGTATTTTTATTTTCATAAAGTAAAACTTTTACCATCTGGCACAATTTTGCTTACTTTTTTCATTGACAAACATGTTAACTTTGAAAAAAACATTGTACAGAGTAGCATGAGCATATAAAAAGAACATCAAAATTATCTACTTCCCTTTATGCTTAGTGCTCCTGTTAGGGCATAATTTAATCCTCATCTTGTCCATGGCTGCCTGTATCAGACACCTCTCATGTGCCATTTCATATGCTCTGGCCCCCATCTTTTACTCCAGCCCCTGTTAATTTCATTTTCTTGCCTTTTTTCATTGGCTAGGATTGCCATGCATCCTTAAATAGACTGGTAATAGTTGGCATCTGATTCTGATCTTCTTTTGGAAGAAAATGCTTCTAACATTTCCCCATTTAGTTTGATGCTTTAATACATCATTGATTAGATTCAAGGAAGTTTTATTCCTAGTTTTAGTACTAGGAGATATTATTAAAAGTTATGAATGGGTTTTGAAAAAATTTTTCAGCACATATTTTTTGAGGAGCTTATAAGATTTTTCTCCTCAATCTATTAATGTTATAGATGACATTTTTAGGTTTTCTAAAATGAAACTATTCTAATATCCCTAGGATAAACTCAACTTAGTCAAGGTATAATTATCTTTTTAAAAACATTCTTAAATTCACTTTGCTACAATTTTCTTTAGGGTTTTTTGCAACTATTTTCATGAGAGAGTTAGCCTGTAATTTTTCCTTTCTCATAGTGTCCTTGTTAGTGTTTCTGGCACTAAGGTCTCAGAATGAGTACGAGTGGAGAAGCGGAAGGAAGTACTCCCCTCTTTTCTAGCCTCTAGAAGAGTTTGTAGAAAATCAAAGCGATCTGTTACTTTGAAAGTGTGAAAGAAATGGGCATACCAGCAAGTCTCCATCTGGAAGTGGTTATTGGCTTTCTTCATGTGCTGGTTCCTGGGCTTTGTAGAGCCTAGGTGGGAGGCTGGGACTGTTGAGGTAGAGCAAGAAAGGCTGCTCAGTGCCCTCCACCTGGGACGTGAACTGCTGTGCTTGCAGGGTTGGCCCTGAGCACTCTCATCACCACTCTCTGGCCTCTGGAACTGGAGGATAAGAAAGAGTTGTCAGAGGAAACAGAAGATGAGGAATTGCAGTTAGGATAGTTTCTCTTCCTGAAAACACTTGATCTCAACGACTGGAAGAACCAGAATCATTATGCAGTTCTTGGATTTGTGTGTGTAAAATACAAAGTTATGCAGAGAGAAACCAAAGCAGCGCATAAAGCAGTGGTTCTAAACAATACCAAAAGCAGCTGGTGAATCAGTTAAAGAAGGAGATAATGACTTCACTTGCATAACTAAAACTTATGAAATGTCTGAGTCAGTGAAAAGAGGAGAAATTAACAGTGTAGATCTTACTTTTGATAACTCAGTTCCTTAGAAAAGTGAAGCAAAGGACAATTTCTTCTAAGTGTTTTCCCAAGTGTTTGAAATACATTACAGGTGGTAAAAAAGAAAAAGTTCCTAAACTTGGTGATATGAATTCATCACTTGATGACACAGAGGCATTTTATTCCTGCTGGCATAATTTTTATTACTGGAGAGAATTTTTCTTATTTAAATGAAGGAAAAAAAGCAGAATGTCATGATGAAAGGAGAGAGATTGAAAAGCAGAACAGAGCAACAAGGGCACAAAGAAAAAAGAAGAAATGAACTGAATGTTAGTTGATAATGCCTATAACTGTGATGCAAGAATTTTAAAAATTCAAAGAAAAAAAGCCAAGAAAGAAGCAGAGAAAAAAGCAAAAGCAGAAGGAAAATTGAAGAAGAAAGAAGCTAAAGAAAAACAGAGATGAGGTGAATTAGGAGCTGCTTGGATAGCTAAGGAGAAAGAGGAAGTTAGACAAAAGGCATTACTGGCAAAGAAGAAAAAGGATAACCAGGAAAAAAAGCCATTAAGAGGGAAAGGCAGTATCAGATCATTATGTTGTACACCTGAAACTAATATAATGTTATATGTCAATTATATAAGAAAAGAGAAAGGTAGCAAAAACTTCAAAGTTCATGGAAGACCTGGAATTACTTTCCTGATGATGAGGTAAAGCCAGTTAAAATGATGGAAGAAGTGGAAAAACTTTGCGATAGGCTCGAACTTGCAAGCTTACTGTACTTAAATGAAACATTCACATCACCTACAAAAGAAATAGGAATTGCTGCTCTGCCAAAACAGAAGAAATTAATGAGCAAATTAGAAAAGAGAAAGAGGAAATTGAGGCTGGTATGTGCCAAGTATCTAAGAATGCAGAGACATCAACTGTTGAAGGTGGAAATGGCAGTAAAAATTTGTCAGAAGAGAATTGATCTGCAATTGCTAATTAAAACTGTGAGCCTCTCTCTTGCTGGGACAAATTCAAGATGGGAAGTTATTGCCAAGTACATGAACACACATTCTACTTCTGGAAGTCAAAAGAACTGCCAAAGATTTTATTGGCAAAGAACCGTCTCCCAAAACTTGGCACTCATCAGAAAGGTGACATACTGTGTGGAGTAGAGCCTCAAACTGTCAATATAACACCTCAGAACAATTTGAAAATCCATGTGCAGATTTCACCTCTTGACAACAGAAGCACAGAAGCTTTTGGAATGAGCTTTGAAAATGTATCCAGTAACTATACTTGAAAGATATAGCATGTATCAGAATTTCATTTCGTTATGGCTGAGTAATATTCCATTATATGGATATACCACATTTTGTTTATCCATTCATCTTTTGATAGACATTTGGATTGTTACCACCTTCCGACTATTGCGAATAATGCTGCTATGAACATTGCTGTTTAATGATCTGAGTCTCTGCTTTCAATTATTTTGGGTATATTCCTAGAAGTGAAATTGCTGGATCATATGGCAGTTCTGTTTTTAACTTTCTGTGGAACCACCAAACTGTTTTCCCTAGCAGCTCTTCCATTTCACAGTCTCACCAGCAATGCACAAGAGTTCCGGTTTCTCCACACTGTGCCAATACTTGTTATTTTTCTCTTTTTTTAGTAATAGGTATCCTAATGCATATGAAATGGTATCTTATTGTGTTTTGATTTGCATGTCCCTAATGGCTAGTGATGGTTGAGCATCTTTTCATGTGCTTAGTGGCCATTTGTATATCTTCTTTGGAGACATGTCTATTCAAATCCTTTACTCATTTTTGAAGTGGGTTCTGTTTTTTTTGAGTTGGAGGAGTTCTTTATATATTCTAGATATTAATCCCTTATATATATATGTTTTATAAATGCATATTGCTTCATTTATAAAAACTAGTTGTTTGACTATTCTTTCTATTTCTTCTTGAGACAGTTTTGGCAAGTTTATATTTTTGAGGAATTTCTTCAATTTTTCTAAAATTTGTAATTTATTGGCATAATGTTGATAATATTCTCTTACTAATCTTTGCCTTGTTATGTAACATGTCCCCTTGTTCATTAACAATATTACTTATCTTCTCTGTTTTCTTAATCATTCTTGCTCACTCAATCCTCAAATTCAGAACAACCCATCTTCCTCCCAGGAGTTTATCACTGCTGTTTTCGTTCTTATTGTTGATTTGCTGGATTCCATGTTTCCCTCTATAGTTTCTCCAGGGTTAATTTTGGGAGTGGGAGTGAGAAATCATTCCCCGCAAATTGACCAATTGGCAGAAACCAGGACTCTTGACATAGAACTTAGCAATTTATTCTCATAATTGTTTTAATATACTTCAAGTCACTAGCCATTTACTTACTGAATTAGAAACGAAAGCTTGGTTTTCTGCATTCTAGTTTAACCTGCTTTCTACTACATCTGAAATTTTTTCAGGAAACTTTTATTGTATAGTTTTGGGGAATAATTTTCAGATGAGTTGGAGGAAGCAATGAGAAGAATTGTTATTCAGGATGTTATCTGTCCAACAGGAAAGAATTGGTTGGTGAAGAAGAAGTAGTAGAAAGTAATTCCTATTAGATGGCATATTCCAGGAGGGTAGGGATCTTATCTGTACTCCTAGCATCTCAAGGAGTTCCTAACATATGGTAGGCACGAAGAAACTTTCTTTTTTAAAAATATTTATTTATTTATTTGGCTGCACTGGCATCTTTGTTGGCACATGCGAGATCTTCATTGTGGCATGCTGGATCTTTTTAGTTGCAGCATGCAGGATCTAGTTCCTTGACCGGGGATCAAACCCGGGCCCCCTGCATTGGGAGCCTGGAGTCTTACCCACTGGACCACCAGGGAAGTCCTTAAACTTTTGTTTAATAAGTGAAAAATAATCAGTGACCTCGAAGAGAGTAATGATTTTGTTTTAGAGATTGAGAGGTGGGGAGGTGTATCATAGCTAGAAGTAGGTATGAGGCTAGTTATATAAGCTTGAATGTTTATAGGAATCACCTGGGCAACTGGTTGATCGTGTGGATTCCTGAGTCTCACTCTGATTTAGTGGCTGGGGTAGGCAGAATAAAGATGTCCACATCCTAATCCTCAGAATTTGTGAATATGTTATATTAAATGTCAAGGGGGAATTAAGGTTACAGGAGGAATTAAGGATGGAGAGATTATCCTGGATTATCTAAGTGGGACCAATGTAAGCACAAAGGTCCTTATAGAGTGAAGAGGGAGATGGAAGAGTCAGAACCGGGGAGCTGGCATTATGTTAAAGATTTGACTGGCCATTGGTGGCTTTGAAGAAGGTTAACATTATTTTTTTTTTAAGATGGTTTGGTTAGCTGGACATGACAGTGAGTTCCTACTGGAGCCTAGTGACAATGTCCCCTTTTTTTAGCCTGGTTGAACTGACCTGGTATAGATGTAGTCAAATATTAGGATTTCAGCAATGCACCCATCAAAGACTTTATGATCTCCTTGTGAAGAAATGACAGTTGGATGATAAATTAGTATTGCACAGTCTTAATGTTTTTTATACCTGTATGTGAATAATGCTGATTAAAAGATGCCAACTGACTAGATAGATAATTGAAAATAGACAGAATTGATACATAATTTTTGGCCTCCTGGGAGCTCTGATTAGCCATGAAAACATGACAACAGATAGTGTATGTGGTAACTTTGATAAGGATAAGAGTTAAGGGGAAATAAGGAGAATAAAGAAGATGAGACTAAATTGTAAAATAGTAAAAAAAAACTGTATTGATTTTCACAGGCCTTTCAGAGTGTGGGCAGAGAACTTGAATATTTAATGTTAACAGCAGCAACCCCTATTGAGGGGTTGATGTGATCAGTTTTGTGTGAGGATAGAGTTTTTGAATTTTTCACTCATAAACAAGTGTCTCACTATGTATTATATCCCTTTTTAATCTCTCATAGGACTGCATTTTTCTATTCAAGGAATATCAGACATCTTTTCACAAAACAAGGAAACAGATTTTAGAATCCTCAGGGGAAAAATCTTTTGAGGTTTCAGAAATGTATATATTTGGAAAATTTGAAGCTTTCTGCAAAAGACTGGAGAAGGTAAGCGTCGTGCAGTCACAGTTGCCACTACCAGCCATACCTTTCCAGTTATTTCATACTTTATGTAGCATCACTGAGAATTATTTTTCCAGATCTCTTGTCTTACTATTGATCTGATTCATCCACTATTACTCATAGATTACTGCATTTTATTATAACTTATTTTTTCATTCCTAATTACTATCTTCTGCCCATTGCACAAAAGCTATTGCAGACTTTCACTTCTCTTGAGACCTCAATTCTATCTTTACCTATAGAGCTTGAACTTAAAGCCTCTGCTCTTAACCATTGTATCAGGCTGAGGAAAGGTGTGAGGTGACATATCTGCAATATCTGGCAGAACCCAGTAGTTGTGTCATATCTGGATGTGTGAGCACCTTCTCTTTCTAGGCCATATATATGGTCTAAACATAGACATTGTATGGGCGATGTCTTTGCTGGGCGGATATGGGTTAGAAACTTCAGTACCTTTAATTCATTCATTGATTAGGACTGGCTGGAGAGGAGTGATGTTTTTCCAGGGGATACAGGGCAGCCCATATCAGAGGCTTCTTCGAGTCAACCTTTGCAAAGCCTACAAAGATGTCATCTAGGTACCACCCTCCCCATGGCCCCACCATTCTGCCAACTCCCTAGGTCCTGATAACAGGAGTCTCCTCATCATTTGTTGGAAATTGGTGGGGGCATTTCACAAGTTGAAGGGCATTTCCTATACATGCCAGGATAGGAAAATATGGGTGATGAACAAAACCAAGTTACTGAGTGGGGCTGTTTTTTCTTTGTTTCTTTAGCAGCTTTACTGAGATATAATTCACATACCATATAATGTATTCATTTAAAGTGTACAAGTCAATATTTTCCAATATATTCACAGGATTGTGCAACCATACCACCATCTAATTTTAGAACATTTTATTCCCACTAAAAGAAACCCTGTGCCCATTAGCAGTGATACCCCATTCTGCCCTCTACCCAGCCATAAGCACCTGCTAATCTACTTTCTGTTTCTATAGATTTGCCTATTCTCGACATTTCATATAAATGGAATCATATAATATGTGGTCTTTTGTGACTGGCTTCTTTCACTTAGTATAATATTTTCAAGGTTCATCTATGTTGTAGTATTCCTTTTTATTGCTGAATAATATTCCATCATTTGGATATACCATATTTTACTTATCCATTCACTTGTTCGTGGACATGTGGGTTTTTCTACTTTTTGGCTATTACGACTAATGCTGCTATGAATATATATGTATGTGTTTTTGTGTGAACATATGTTGTCAGTTCTTTTGAGTATATGCATAGGAGTGGAATTGCTGGGTCAGATAATAACTCCATGTTTACCTTTATTGAGGAAGTGCCAAGCTGTTTTTCAAAGTAGTTGCATCATTTTATAGTCTCATAAGCAATGTATGAAGGTTCCAATTTCTCTGCATCCTTCTAACACTTATTATCTGTCTTTTTGTATTTAACCATCGTAGTGGGTGTGAAGTGACATCTCATTGTAGTTTTGATTTGCATTTCCCTGATGACTAATGGTGTTGAGCATCTTTTTAAATGCTTATTGTCCATTCATATTTCTTCTTTGGAGAAATTTCTATTTAAATTCTTTGCACATTTTAAATTTAGTTATTTGTGTTTTTGTAATTCAGTTTATAAGAGTTCTTTATGTATTCTGGGTCTTAAGTCCCTTATCAGATATGATTTTCAAATATTTTCTCTCTTTCTACAGGTTATCTTTTCACTCTCTTGACTGTGTTCTTTAAAGCAGGAAGTTTTGTTTTGTTTTGTTTTAATATTTATTTATTTATTTATTTATTTTGGCTGCACTGAGTCTTAGTTGCGGCCCATGGGATCTTCGATGCAGCATGCTGGCTCTTAGTTGCAGCATATGGATTTCTTAGTTGTGATATACATGCGGGATCTAGTTCCCTGACCAGGGATCGAACCTGGGCCCCCCGCATTGGGAGGGTGGAGTCTTGCCCACTGGACTGCCAGGGAATTCCCTGAAGCAGGAAGTTTTAAATTTTGATGAAGTCCAATTTTTTTTTTTTTTTTTTTTTGCGATACGCGGCCTCTCACTGTTGTGGCCTCTCCTGTTGCGGAGCACAGGCTCCGGACGCGCAGGCTCAACAGCCATGGCTCACGGGCCCAGCCGCTCCGCGGCACGTGGGATCTTCCTGGACCGGGGCACGAACCCGTGTCCCCTGCATCGGCAGGCGGACTCTCCACCACTGCGCCACCAGGGAAGCCCTGAAGTCCAATTTATCAAGTATTTCTTTTGTTGCTTGTGCTTTTGGTGCCGCATCTGGGAAGATGTTGTGTGAGGCTGTTTTGTGAACAGTGAGGATTTCCTGGGGACAAATGTCCAATTAGAATGATATTGGTATGGGTCAAATGAATAATAAGCCCCATTGGTCAGGACCTGTTCCACAGAAATGTTTAACATTTCTGAAACCATTAGAATGTAAACCTGGAGGTGAGTCCTGGTTACTGTTAATTTTTTCAGGAGTGAGGGCCCTTGCTAACTTGGGTGCAGTTTTACATTTGGTAGAGTTTCCAGGCTGGACCTTAAATACTAGCCCGTGTGCAGTAAAGATCTTTGGTGGCAGGTCTAATGCTGGGCATAATGAACATCCATCTGTAAAGCAGCAGCCCAGCGTTCCTGATGCTAGAGGGAGTGGGTAATAATGGCCAGCTACATTAGCTACTCCCCCTGCCTTACCTCTGGAGAAGCCCTGCCTGTAGTCTTAAGGATACAACTTCATGCCACAAAGGCTCAGCAGTCAGAGCCAATGCAGCACTCCCTAGGGGCCTTACTTGAAGTGCATCCTGGTTACTAGGTTATTCCAACTCCCCTGTGCTAAGAATTCCTTGGCTGACTGGCATCTCTCCCAGGTGTAATTGGTGGATGTTGGTGTCCAGATTCTTAAAGATGGGGCATAGGGCTTCCCTGGTGGCGCAGTGGTTGAGAGTCCGCCTGCCGATGCAGGGGACATGGGTTCGTGCCCCAGTCCGGGAAGATCCCACATGCCGCGGAGCGGCTGGGCCTGTGAGCCATGGCTGCTGAGCCTGCGCATCCGGAGCCTGTGCTCCGCAATGGGAGACGCCACAACAGTGAGAGGCCCGCATATCGCAAAAAAAAAAAAAAGATGAGGCATAATAGTTACCCTGAAATGTGGCCAGAATTTTTATAATCCTCTAGAGGTGGTTACTGAACTGCCTTGGTGGGCTTCCCCTGCTGAGTGGGGCACAGCAGGGACCACTGTTGGACCACCCCTATGAGCTCTTAAATAGTTGAAGAGGAGAGACAGAAGGGCAGGCTAAGCCAGAGCCTGTTAGGGAAAGCTCAGATTCAGATGTCAGTATGACCAAGTACGAAAGTCAAAGGACAGATAGGATTGAGCTTAGGTTTGGAGAACCAAGACCTCAGAGCTGGGCAGAGATGTTGGGGATCTTTAAGGAACAAGTGAGGAGGAAAGTGCTAGTGTGTCAGCTTAGGGTGCCTGAAATGCATCTTTTTTGGTAGGTGGAGACTTGGTTTATTGAGTGTTAGTCTGCCCTAAACAACCAGAATTGTGTATATCCCTTGTTTCTTCTTCCTGTTCCTGCCATGTAAATTTTGGTGAATATTGGTTTCCCAATATTGATGAATTTGGTTTCCCAGAGCTCTGTCTTTAGTTTTCTTCTCACCCTGAACATTTGTGGGAGAGAAGTGAAGGAGTGGGAAGCTTTGAGCATTGTTTTCCAGAGCAGGAATCAAAATGGGGAATCACTGATGAATATTAAGGAACTGAGTAGCCTGTGGACATGAAAGACTTTTTTTTTTTGGTGAAGTAGGTGGTGTTGGTACATTGAGATGGAGCCAGCTGTTTCTGAAATAAATTTCATTGTGAGGATTTTCCAGGGTTCTTTAGGGGTCAGAAGTGACTATGGTCATCTTTCAGGATTGTGGGAACTTTCCTTTACCTGAATGTGGAATTATGCTAGTGTTACATATCAGAACTATGGTGAGGGCCAGAAAAATGGTAACACTTTTGAATCCAGTGATCCAGTGAAACGATTTTCAGAACATTCCCAAGAACAAAATGCTGAAACTATTTAGACATCTGCAAGGGCTTTTACTCACTGTCCCTCACCACCTCACCTCCTCTTGGAAGACAAGGTGACCAGATTCTGAGAAAGGCTCTAAACTCTCTCTACTTATGGCAGAACATCCTCTGTCTTAAATAGTCTGAGGAGTAATGACTGGAACAGAGATTTGTCTTCTGTTTTATCTCCTTCGGTTGGTTTTACCTTAAATGAATCTAAAGCCTGTTTATTGGCTTGTTTTTTAAAAATTATTGATTCATTAAGAGTTAATTCTAGGGAAGGGTGCTAATTTCTAACTTTTAAACTAAAGTAACACTTTTCTTTTTAAGATTACAGAAATGATAACTATTGTGCAAACATATTCAACCTTGGGCAATTCTCCCATAGAGGGAATAGACATTATGGCAATAAAATTCAAAAATATATATCAAGGGGTTAAGAAAAAGCAGTATGATATTTTGGATCCAAGAAGGACAGAATTTGACATGGATTTCTTAGATTTCACGGCAAAAATCAAGGCTTTAGAGGTAAGTAATTATACATACTTTTGATTTAGTAAAGCTGAAATGTAATCAATAGTACTGAAATTCACGTATTTACTATTTATTACAAATTACTCTTGCAAATTGATCAAAAATATTTGCCAGCATGAATAATATTCTAACCAGTCCACAAAATGTTTTCTATCTTTTTTTTTTTAATGAAAAATGAGCTTATTCAATAAAAGATATCAGTAACTAACCAGAAGCCCAAAGGGCTTATTGTAGCTGGGTTTATTTTTAAGGTGCATTAAAAAATATATTCGATTTTTGTTGTGCCAAGGACTAGTGTCACTTTTCCTGTGTAAGAGAGAATTCGTAGGCCTTGTTCTTTGTTCAGTGTGAGAAGATTTGAGAGCAGATTAGGATGATGGAACAGTCTTCCCTTGGCACTGCGCTTTATGGCCACATTCCCTCTGCAGCTTAGAGGATGACTCTGAAGAGACCCTCCTCCTGTCTGTCATAGCTGAAGGGACACCAGAGGAATGAGACTGTAACAGGTTTCTTTCTCACCTTTTGGGCTAATATGACTTCAGTTACTCTCTTACTGAAAACTCTTAACCCACGTGGAGCCCCAGGGAATGGTCTCCTCTTTGCTGCAGAATGTCTTGGAGACACAGAGAGGGACAAGAATATACCCTGCCCACTTCCTGAGTCTTAAATCCTTGCCAAGAAGGTGAGGAAGATGATATATTTTTTCTCATTTTTTTTAAAGACTCTCTAAAAACTATATTAACATGTAATTTGTGCAATATAAATTAAAAAGATCCTAAAATTCTAGCAGCAACACTTTTTCTTTTTGACACAGATTTCCTTTCAGTTTTTGAAAGTTAGACTCTGATAGGAAGATATATTTTACTTTTTTTTTTTTTTGCGGTATGTGAGCCTCTCACTGTTGCGGCCTCTCCCGTTGCGGAGCACAGGCTCCGGACGCGCAGGCTCAGCGGCCATGGCTCACGGGCCCAGCCGCTCCGCGGCATGTGGGATCTTCCCGGACCGGGACCCCTGCATCGGCAGGCGGACTCTCAACCACTGCGCCACCAGGGAAGCCCGATATATTTTACTTTTTACTTTTAGTGTTTGGTTTTGGGAGTTATATCTTGACAGCAGTGGGAATTTGTGTTTTTTAAAAAACTTTTTGCTTAAATTATTTTTATGATTCATTAATAAGATTATATGTTATAAAGCCTTTACTGTGGTCTTAGATACAAGTTTAGCTTTCAGTAAATTTAGAGGCTATATTAAGTTTTTAGAATCTAAAAAGATATGTCAGTGTTTTAACTTTTCTTCCTTTTCCAATGTTTGATTAATGGGTATAGTATGTATTTGTAGACAGTACCAATATAATCTATAAGTGAAAGTTTGCAGAGTGCTTCAGTTCCATCAGTTGGGCACCAGGAGTTTGGAGTTCACTGCTCGGGATGGTGGGAGTCTCGGAAGAACATTTTCAGCTTCTTATTCCTCCTTAGCGTGGCAAAGAGGGTTCTGAGAGCAGCAGAGTTAGAACATGACACCTGTTCACCTGGGTGTCTATAGTGTCACTACACTGCTCTACCAACATGCTAAGAAATCCTAAATCTCCCCCAAAAATGTACTCTGTAAGGGACTTTCACTCCTTTTATAAATTCTCTAGGTCAACATCCAATAAATAATGAGCGGCAAATGCAAACCACATATATAATTTTAATTTTTTATTAGCCACATGCATAAAAGTAAAAAGAAGTAGGTGATGTTAATTTTTTTTTTTTTTTTTTTTTTTTTTTTT
>RJWK010049827.1:0-16483 GCA_004363435.1 Platanista minor | reverse complement strand
CGGAGCGGCTGGGCCCGTGAGCCATGGCCGCTGAGCCTGCGCGTCCGGAGCCCGTGCTCCGCAACGGGAGAGGCCACAACAGTGAGAGGTCCGCGTACCGCAAAAAAGAAAAAAAAGAAAGTTGTAGAATGATTCATACAAGGTGACACTATGCGATAGGGGGAAGAAAACGGAAACTGGTATATGCATGTATGTAAATGTTTAGCGAAAAAAGTCCACAAGGATGTAATAAACTGCTAGCAATGGTTACTTCCAAGGGGAGGGGGAAATGATTACGATGGGCAGGGAGGGTCAAAGGAGACTTTAGCATTATTTGTAATGTCTTGACATTTTTTAAGGGGGGAAAGTATTTATGCATTTCTTCTCTAAGTAAAAATTATTAATAAAAACATCTGAGTTAATTGGATTTCTATATGGAAAAAAGTTTGTCTTGACCCCTAGCTCACATCCGACACAAAAAATCAATCCCAAATGGATTACGGATCCAACATGTCAAAGGTCTATTAATAAAGCCTTTAGAAGATCACAAAGGAGAATATCTTCAAAAGGCTGAGGTAGGCAACTTTTTTTTAAAAAACTGGACACAAAAGTCATTCACTATAAAGGAGAAAACCTGTAAGTTAGACTCCATTAAATCAAGACACCTTCAAAGGGAGGGGTTCTGCTCACAGTATAATGCTGATGGCTGGCTGGTAAAAGTGGAGGGAGAGACAGAGGTGGAAAATCATCCTTCTGTAACCATTAAAGATTGGTTCAGACAAGAATCTTCAGTGGATGCTAAATCTAAGGGAAATTTTGATGAGAAGCAGAATAGTTGCATGGTCTTAAAGTGTATCCCCCTAGGTTGCTCATTAGTTTCAAAGAAAAATATCATAACTATACAGTGGAGAAACCGGACACCACCTTGACCAAATGATCAAAATTAACGTCATTAATGAGGAACAGAGGGAAATTGTGTGGCTCCAGATGTGAGACTTGGAGAAGGACACAACGTCATTCATATACTATTCCAGCTGGCAGTGCTGTATTTCCTCTAATCATAAGAAAATATCAGACAAACAAAATGAGGGACATTCTATTTAAAAGGGAAGGGGAGAGGTACTGTATTCTTCCAAATGTCAGTGTCATAAAAGACAAAGAAAGGCTATGGAAATGTTCCTGATTAAAGGGGACTAAAGAGACATGATGACAGAACAATACCTAATCCTCGATGAGATTATGTATTTGCTGGGGGGTGGGAGATGCTATAAAGGGCATCAGTAGGTCACCTAAAAAAAAATGGAATACAGATAGTAGAGTAGTATATCAATGTTAAATTGACTGAAGTTGATAGCCATAGAGTGGTTATGTAAGGGATTATTCTGAAGAAATGTACACTTATACACTGAACTATTGGGGAGTAAAGATCATCATGTATGTAACTTACTCTCACATGGTTCAGAAAAGCATCATGCGTGTGTACATGTGTATGCATGTGTGTGTGTCTGGGAGGGGTTGTGGGAAGAGTGCAAATGATGAAGGAAGTGAGGTAAAATGCTACCAAAAGTTGAATCCAGGTAAAAGCTATACTAGAACTCTTTGTTCTAATTTTGTTCTTGTAAATTTTCTGTAAATTTGAAAAAAATAGATTTTTTTAACTTTAAAAATAGAAAGTGAAACAGCAAGTCACAAAATGGAAGAAGTTATTTGCAATATAGATGTCCAAGAAAAAGCATAACTGGAATATAAAAAGACTCCCTCCAGATAAATTAAAAATAGGTAAATTATCCACTAGTAAAACGGGTAAAAGACTTGAACAAGCACTTCACAAAAGATATGCAGGTGCTCAGCTTCATTAGTCATCAGAGAAATGCAAATTAACACTGTAATGCAATATTGCCACATACCCACCAGAATGACCAAAATAAAAAAGACAGACAATACCAAGTGTTGACAAGCATGAAGGGCAACTAGAACTCCTGTCACTGCTGGTAGGAATATAAATTAGTACAACCCTTTTAGAAAAGAGCTTGGCAGTATATTAGCTATCCATTGCTGTGTAACAAATTAGCCCAAAACTTAGTGGCTCAAACAGCAAACATTTATTATCCCACAGTTTCTGTGGGTAAAGAATATAGCCCAGCTAGGCTGGGTACCTCTGGCTCCAGGTTTTTCCTGAGGTTGCAGTCAAGCTGTCAACCAGAACTGCAGTCTCATCTGAACGCTTGACTGGGAAAGGGTCCACTTCTAAGTTCATTGTTATGGTTGTTAGCAGGATCCAATTCCTCTTAAGCTGTTGGCTAGACAGGAGACCTCCCTCAGTTTCCTACTGTGTGGCCTCTTCAAGGAGTAACTCACAACATGGCAACTGGCTTTCTTCAGAGTGAGCAAGAGAGCAAGAGAAAGCACACAAGGCGGAAGCTGAGGTCTTTTCATAGCCTAATCTCAGACATCCCATTACTTCTGCCATATTCTATTGTTAGGGGTGTGTCAATAAATTCAACCCAACACAAAGGAAGAAGGTCACACAGGGTGTTGTATTAGTCTGCTCAGGGTGCCATAACTAACTACTGTAGACCTGAGGCAGAGGGCAGGGGCCTTAAACAACAGACATTTATTTTCTCACAAATCTGGGCACTGGAAGTCCACGATCAGGGTGCCAGCAGGGTTGGTGTCTGGTGGGAGCTCTCCCCTTAGGTTGCAGACAGTCACCTTTTTGCTCTGTGTTTATATGACTTCTCCTTTGTACATGCATGGTTGGGGATGGAGAAGAGAGAGAGAGATTGAGCAAGAGCAAGCTAACTCTCTGATGTCTCTTCTTATAAGGACACTAATCCTATTGGATCAGGGCCCCATTCTTATGACCTCATTTAACCTTAATTACCTCTGTAGGGGTCCCATCACCAAATACAGCCACACTGGGGGTTAGGGTTTCAACATAAAAATTTTGGCAGGATGCAAACATTCCCATAACAAGTGTGAAGACCAAGAGACAGGGATCATTGGGGCCATATTAGAGGATGTGCCACAGGCAGTACCTCTTAAAGCTGCACACAACATTTACTCTGACATAGCAATTCCACCCCAGCAGAAATCCATGCACAGGTGCATCAAAATATTGCACAAGAATGTTCACAGCAGTGCAATTCATAATAGCACAACTGGAAACAATCCAAATACCCAACAACAGAAGAATGGATAAATTGTATATAATCATACAGAGGAATACTATACATCAATGAACGTGAACAAACTACAACCACATGCAATATAAATAAATCTCTAAGATAGTGCTGAGGGAAGAAGGGCTTTCATACACATTCTCCTACTGCTGAGGGAAATTTTTCCAGACACAAATGAGTACATATTTATTACTTCATTTATATAAAGTTTAAAAAAATAAGAGCAAAGTCAATTTATGGAGTTAGAAGCCAGGTTGGTGGTTACCCTTGGTGGAGGGAGCAGGAGGCTACAGGAGGGCCAAGGGCACTTCCAGAGGCTAGTGATGTTCTCTTTCTAGATGTGGATGCTGGTTTCGCAGGTGTGTTTACCTTGTGAGAGTTAAAGTTGCACACTTATAAATTTGCTTGTTTGTGTATGTATCCTTCAATTCAAAGTTTACATTTAAAAGGGAATGTCTGGAGACTTGTTAATTTCAGATTCTAGAATCACTCGTGGCCCCTCTCAAAATTCCCAATCAATGGGTCAGGGGCAGGGTAAGTGGGAGGTGAGCAGGTACTAGAATCTGTCTTTTGAACAAGCTGTCAGGTAACGCCTCTTAGTTCTGGGGCTATACTTGGAGAAACACTGGTAACCCATTCCCATTTTAATAATAGCACAATCCATGTAGATAGAGTGACAGTATGGAGGAGTAAGAATATTCTATACTAGTTACCTCTTCAAGTTGTCCCTTTGCCCCACACACCTTCAAGGGTATATAAGATCCCTTCTTTTTCCTTCCATTCTTTTTTTTCTCCAGCTCTAAGCACCTGGGTGAAGGGTGAGAGTGGTCTTTCTTATGCATAGGATAATCTTAACCTTTATTAGCACCAATAAAGTGATCACCCAATCAATCTCCCAGCTTTGCCAACTAAGCATCTTCTCTAGTCCTTTTCCACCAAACCCCACCACCACCGTATCCCTGAGGAGATGCTACCTAGCTGTGCACACCTCCTTTCCCAGGTCTGAGGAGGGGATCCTCTCAATTTGTAAACCCTTATTCCTGCCACCAGAATGGAAGCCATCAACTTACTTTAGAACTACAGGTAGTTAAAAACTTTGGAGAGGGGCGGAGCAGCGGGAGGGATTCCCCAGGGGCATGAGGAAACTTTGGGGACTGATGGCTATATTGTAAAGAAAGAAAAAAAATTTCTTCTATCCTCCTAGGTTCTGTGGCTGGGCCCTAAGAATTAAACTGATGTAAGACAGATTAACAGAAGAAAACTATACACATTTTAATTAACATTTTTATGTGTACAAAGGAATCTTCCAAAGGAAAGTGAAGACCCAAAGGAGTCATTAGTCCCCAAAGCTTATATACCTTCTTAAACAAAGAATGATAAATTGTGGGGATGTGAAAAAAAGAAAGGGGCCTAAGCTGGGGCAAGACATTATGGGACGGTGACTAGGAAATATATGGGGGAAACTAAGGGAAGATAAGGGTTATTTCAGTAACTTTGTACACATCCATTTTGGAATTGATTCCCAGTCTCTGGTGATAAGTATTGTCTTCTCTTCTTGGTACAGAGAGGGATCCTTTCGCATGGGAAATGTTATGACCTGCTTTCAGGAAGAAAACCAAGGTCAGAGAGCCCTTTCTATATCTGCTATTTCTCAAGTGTCTTCAGCTCAAAATAATCAATATGCCAAAGCAGCATATTTAGGGGTGGCATGTTCTAAACCCCTTCAATGTTCAGTATCTTCATGGTGGTGATAGTTCAAAATTGTATACATATGTCAAAATGTATCCAGTTCAATGTGCTAAATATGTGCAGTTTACCGTATGTCAATTCTACCTCATAAAACTGTAGAAGGAGAAGAAGAAGAAGGAAAAGAAAGAAAAAGAAGAGGAAGGGGACGAAAAAGAAAGAAGAGGAGGAGAAATAAAGGAATTCAGTAAGTTTGCAGGATATAAAATCAATATACAAAAATCCATTGTGTTTCTATACACAAACAACAAACTATTCAAAAGAGAAATGAAGAATACAACGCCATTTACAATTCAATCAAAACTAAAAAAAATACCTAGAAGTAAATTTAGCCAATCACGTGAAAGAGCTGTACACTAAAAACTATAAGACAATGATGAAAAAAATTGAATTAAGGCACAAATAAATGGAAAGATAGTCTATGCTCATGGATTGGAAGAATTGATATTGTTAAAATGTCTGTACTATCCAAATACTATGGTATTCTTCACAGGAATTTTTTTTAAAAAACATCTAAAATTTGTTTGAAACCATGGAAGACCCTGAATAGCCAAGGTTTCTTGAGAAAGAACAAAGCTGGAGGAATCACACTTACTGATTTCAAATTATAATGCTATAGGAATCAAAACAGTAGGGTACTGGCATAAAAACAGACACATAGATCAATGAGACATAACAGAGAGCTCACAAATAAACCCATGCATAACTGGTCAAGTAATTTACAACTAAGGAGCCAAGAACATACAATGGGTAAAGGATAGTCTCTTCAATAACTGGTGTTGGGAAAACTGGACAGCCACATGCAAAACAGTGAAACTGGACTCCTATCTTACACCATGCACAAAAATCAACTCCAAATGAATTAAAGACTTAAATTTGGAGCCTGAAACCATAAAACTCATAGAAGAAATCATAGGGGATAAACTCCTTGACGTTTTGACAATGATTTTTTGGACTTGACCCCCAAAACCAAAAGCAACAAAAGTGAAAATAAACAAGTGGAAAAAGCAAAAATAAACATAGCGCTAAAAAGCTTCTTACAATAAAGGAAGCTAATCCACAGAACAAAAAGGCAACCAACAAAATGTAGAAAATGTTTGAACATCATATATCTGATAAGAGGTTAATATCCAAAATATATAAAGAACTCATACAACTCAAAAGCAAAAAAAAATCCAATTAAAAAGTGGGCAGAGGAACTGAATAGAGATTTTTCCAAAGAAGACATACAAATGGCCAACAGGTATATGAGAAGGTGCTCAAAAATCATTGATTATCGGGGAAATGCAAATCCAAACCACAATATCACTTCACAGCTATCATCAAGAAGACAAGAGGTAACAAATGTCAAAGATGTGGAGGAGGGGCTTCCCTGGTGGCGCAGTGGTGGAGAGTCCGCCTGCCGATGCAGGGGATGCGGGTTCGTGCCCCGGTCCGGGAAGATCCCACATGCCGCGGAGTTGCTGGGCCCGTGAGCCATGGCTGCTGAGCCTGCGGATCCGGAGCCTGTGCTCCGCAACGGGAGAGGCCACGGCAGTGAGAGGCCCGCGTACCGCAAAAAAAAAAAAAAAAAAAAAAAAGATGTGGAGGAAAGGGAACCCTTTTACACCACTGGTGGGAATGTAAACTAGTGTAGCCACTATGGAAAACAGTATGGAGAATCCTTTAAAACATTTAAAATAGAAATGAAAACAGGATATCTAAGAGATATTTACACTCTCATGTTCAGTGCAGTATCACTCACAGTAGCCAAGATAGGGAAACGACCTAACGGTTCATCATCAGATGAATGGTTAAAGAAGATGTGGGGTATATATATATATATATATATATATATATATATATATATATATATATATATATATGTAAATGTATAGTGGAATATCATTCAGCCATGGGAAAGAAGGAAGTCTTGACATCTTCGGCAACATGTATGGATCTTGAAGGCATTACGCTAAGTGAAATAAGCCAGACAGGGAAAGACAAATTCTGCATGGTATCACTTAAAGGTGGAATCTTTAAAAAAGAACTGAAAAAAGTCAAATTCATAGAAACAGAGAGTAGAAAACAGTTGCGAAAGGCTCGGGAGTGGGGGAAATAGGGAGAGGTTGGTAAAAGTGTATAAACTCTCAGTTATAAGATGAATGTGGTCTGAGGATCTAGTGTATAACATGGTGACTATAGTTTATAACAAGGAGTGTATAATTGAAATTTGCTAAAAGAATAGAATTTAAATGTGTTCACACACAAAAAGAAGATAAATATGGCACATGATGGATGTGATAATTAAGTAGGAGGTGGGGATCTTTCACAATCTATGCATGTATCAAATCATCACTATGTACACTTTAAATATCTTACAATTTTATTTGTCAATTATACCTCAGTAAAGCTGAGGGCAGAGGGGGGAAGAAAAGAAAGTACAGAAAGGGAAAGTGACTTGTCCAAGATCTGTCAGACAATTCTAACAGTAGAGTCTTGATCTCAAATCTCCTGTCTCCCTGGCCAGAATCCGCATTGTGGTTTTCCAGCCAAAGGGAAATCTTCAAGAAGCTTTTATTTTTAGTATGTAATTGTCTGTAGAGAAGGCTGAGCTCTGTCCCCAGAAAGCTATGGAGGCTTGGCATTAGTTTTTTGTTGTTGTTGTTGTTTGTTTTTTAAGGCTTTTTTTTCTTTTTTTTACATTGAAGTATAGTTGATTTACAATGTTGAGTTAGTTTCAGGTGTACAGCAAAGTGGTTCAGTTATAAACACACACACACATATATATGTATACATTCTTTTTCAGATTCTTTTCCATTATAGGTTATTACAAGGTATTGAATATAGTTTCCTGTTGGCACTACCCTTGGCTTGGCTTCTTCCCCACGACAGACTCACCAAGGGGCGGTTGTGATGAGGGAGTGTGTACTCACTGGCTCCCCAACCGCCAGTTCCTTCCTTCAGTGAGTGGTGACGGAGCACATGTGTGCCAGGCACGGTGCTGGATGCTGAGACGCAGGAAGGAAAGGACATCACCCGGTCCTCCAGGAGCTCTCAGTCCGGTGGGGTGCAGGGACCCCTAACCAGATCATACTGATGGAGTGACGAGACAAGTAGGCGTGCTCAGCCCAGACTGGCCACTACTTCCGGGAGGAGGTGGTGCCCTTCCTGGCTTTGCCTCCCCCTTGGGAGGCCCCACCCTTGCTTCTGCTGTCCCCTCCCCTGGCCACCCCACTCCCTGACCCAAGTGTTCCCCCAACCCAAACCCCTTGCCTTTCTTCTCCTCAGTGCAACTGACACGGGCTGCCTTTTCAACTTGGCTGGAAGTTGAAAACAAACAGAGAATGCTGGAAGGCTGGCTACCACAGACCAAATTTCTGATCCTGCCATAGCCAGCAGCCCAATCCCAGTGCTTCCTTGTCCCACAGAACCTCATTCATTGCAGCCATTCTTCCCTCTCCAGCTCGATACCCATCCCTTCCTGAAAATTTGCACCAGGCAGGCATGCTCTGGGCAAATGGTTTTTATCAGAAATAAAATGGTCTTATCAGAAATGGGCCTCACGCCCCTCCCCCTCCACAACGAGCTCAGACGCTCTGATATCTTCACCCCATGCCCAAGAGCTGGTCAAGGTTCTTGTCCTACACAGGCATTGCCAGAAAACTTTGCACACAGAAGGGTGGGGAGAAGGGATTTGGAAGAAAGGAGAGGATGGTAGTGTGCAGAATCTGGAGGGGGCACCATACTGGGAGATTAAAGTGCCCATAAGACTCTCTCCTTCCATATGCCCCATTTGCAAATCCACCTCCCACCCATGATACCCTTTAATCCTCACAATATCTTTAAATTAAAGATGCAGGAAGAGTCTTAAAGGAATGAGATAACATGCCTAAGGAGAAGAAACAAATGTATATTGAGCAGGGTCCACTGGGGCTGCGGTGGACAGAATAATGCCCTCAAGGTGTCCACATTCTAATCCCCCAAACCCATGAAATATGTTCCCTTACATGGCAAAGGGGACTTTGCAGATGTGATTAAGTTAAGGGTTTTGAGATGGAGAGATTATCCTGGATTATCCGGGTGGGCCCAATCTAATCACAAGAGTCCTTATAAATAAAAGAGAGAGGCATGAGAACTGGAATCAGAGCGATACAGGGTGAGAAAGACTTCACTGGCCATTGGTGGCTTTGAAGCTGGGGAGAGGGAGCCAAGGAATGCAGCAGCCTCCAGAGCTGGGAAAGGAAAGAAAACGCGTTCCCTCCTGGAGCCTCCAGAAAGGAAGGGAGTCCCGCCTATACCTTGATTTCAGCCCAGCCAGACCCTCGCTAGACTTCTAGACCCCCTGTTAGACTTCTGACCTCCTGAACTGTAAGATAATGAAAGTGCATTGTTTAAAGCCCCTAAATGTGTGGCAGTTTGTGACAGCAGTGAGGACACTCACCCTAGTACCTCACAGAGGGCAAGTCCACCCACAGCACTGCCTGTGTTGGTCTCAGCAACCCCATGAGTGGACATGACTCCCCATTTTGTGGATGAGGGCACTAAGGCTCACTCAGGCTCCAGGTCACCAGCTAGTCTTAGGTCTGGGCTCTTCAGAAGCAGAGCCTGAGGCAAGGATTCAGGTTCATGACTTCTTGAGGGAGTGCTCTTCAGGCAAAGCCAGAGGAGAGGGGGAAACAGCAGAGGGAAGGACATTGGAGGGGTGGGGTCTCAGGGCAAGGCCACACTTGGCCTGATGCATGGGTCACTCTGGAACGTAAATCAGCCAAGAAAGTGACCCCACTCCCAGCAGGGGGCTCAGTCCTTGGTACCTCATGTTGGCCGTCATTGGTTGGCTGATGGCTGCCCTGAGGAGTGGCTGGGGGTAACGCCCCGCCCCTGCAGACGGGGTAGCTGTGAGCAGTCAGCAGCCCACACTCACGCAGCTGTGGGTGGATGAGTCACAACAGCATCCACATGGGTCTGGAGTTTCCCCCTCTCCTGCAGGAGAAGTAGAGAGACCAGGGCCAGGAGTGTTTGTAGGCTGCCCAGAGAGCCATGTGCACCAGTGCACGGAGAAGGGGCAGTGGTGGCTTGACCCTGAGACACACGTCCAGGCCTGTGAGGTTCCAGGCCGAGATGGGGGGTGGGCCCCACGGTGGCAGGCCTCCCCATCCAGAGCGGTACCCAGCCCGCAGCCCCACTCGCCCACTGGCGGGAGCCGCTTCCCAGGAAGCTGCAGCATCAGCAGTGCCCCAGTCCCCCCTCCCTCCCCACATCCAATTCTCTGAGGAAATTGGATGTTAATAGTGTTCACAGTTGTCTCTTTTCCTTCTCCTTCCCCTCCCCTCCTTCTTCCTTTCTGAGCCTGTCCCTGCAGCTATTAATATCCAACTTGAACTAAACTGCAACTGTGTTTCAACTTTCCTGTTTTCTTCGCCCCGAGCCGGGCTGTTTCTCCAGGGGGCGGTGCTGGGACCCGGGATCCTCCTCCATCCCAGCCCTGTGCTCTGATGGCTGGTAATAGGCACCGTAACTACCAGGTCTGGGAGGAGAATGAGTGTTTCATTTTCTGCCTGTTTTATGTAGGGCGTCTTCCTCTCCCATCAGGAACCTCTGCATCCATTTCACAGGCCGGCCTAACGGAGCAGAAATGTGCTCTCCGGGGAGGCCGGCATCCTGCCATGCAAAGCGCCAGGAGGGCTCCTGCCCATCAGCCACTTGCCACAGTCTGGTGGCCTGGAACGGCCAGGTCTTCTTGTTCTTCCCCCTTGTCAGGACAGGACCAAGGAAGGAGGGCAGCCGGAATCACAGGTGGAAGGATGTCAGGGCCAGAGTCTGGAAGCCTGCCCAGAGGACCAGCAAGGTGGCACCTGCCATTTGGAGAGGGGTCTGCTGCTTCCCATGTCTTATCAGCCCTTCAAGGATCCTGGGAGGGGCTTCCCTGGTGGCACAGTGGTTGAGAGTCCTCCTGCCGATGCAGGGGACGCGGGTTCGTGCCCCGGTCCTGGAGGACCCCGTATGCCATGGAGCGGCTGGGCCCGTGAGCCATGGCCGCTGAGCCTGCGCGTCCGGAGCCTGTGCTCTGCAGCCGGAGAGGCCACAACAGTGAGAGGCCCGTGTACAGCAAAAAAAAACAAAAAAACAAAAAAAAAAACAAGGATCCTGGGAGGAGTGCTGGGGTCACCCCAGTTCATAGATGGGGAAACCCATGCCCAGATTGTCCTCCGGCCTTGCCTGTGGATACCTGTCTGGGTCAGGGATGGGGCTGGGATCTCCTGACTCACAAGCCCCCCCCAACCCACCAGGCTCTAGTCCCTGACTCCAGCCCAAACTGCCACTCCCTAACCTTCCCTCCCAGACCAGCAGTCAGCTGGGGTATGTGCTTCCCCACAGGCCTCCTGGCCCCAGAACCCCATCTCCTCATCCCCATGCCAGAGAGCATGCGGAGACGAGAGTCGACTTTAAACCCTCCAGAGCCAGATGTCACAAGGTCCCTCTCCCAGCCCAGACACACAGCCCCACCAGGACCCCCAGACATCACCCTGGGGGCCACTTTGTCCCAGAGGCAGGCTGTCATCACTCCTGAGGGAAACTCATCCGTGGCTGATCTGCCTGGGACAAAGGGGCTCTGGATGATGACCCCAGAGAACTGTGGGTTTGGCTAACAGCCACAGAGCACTTGGCCAAGTTGACCGGCACAGCAGGTAGCTGGCCTTTTAATTACTCAAGTAGATGCTTTTGTGGAGCTCCTGCTGGGTGCCATGCACAGCACGGGGAGTGTTACCCGAGCCATCTCGCACAAGTGTGCATCAGCCCTGCAAATGATGCACACGTTTCAGGGAAATATCCCTGTTTTGCAGACCAGAGAGCAGTCCCCACACGTGAAGGCCCATATGGTCTCATTGCATCTTCTTAATCCCTAGAGGACTTCCAGCAGAGAGGATGAGTCTCCTTTCGCTTAAGAGGATGGGGAGGCTCAGAGAGGTTAGGCAACTCGCCCAAGGTCCCCCAGCACTGACAAGTCCAGATCAGGGAAGCACCCATCCCTGGCCTGTGTGAGCCCAAGACCTGAGCTGTCTCCCAGGCAGGGGGAGGGGCTTCTCTGTCCAGGACAGGCTTTACACACGGGACGTTGGTCAGGGGAGCCTGAGGACCCTCCCTCCACACATTGTCCACAGACAAGCCCCTGCCCAATAGGACACTTCGCCCTAGGAAGGGAAAAGCCCCACCCCGGCCCTTCCCAGGACACTGCTCCCCTGAGTCTGTACTGGGGACAGGTGCATCCCTTCATTGGGCATCTATTGAGCACCTGCTCCTGCCAGATGCTGTGCTAGTTCGAGAACGCATGGCCAGTGACCTGCAGAGCCCACCGAGGGGTCCCAGCTCGCCCTCC
The DNA here is from genome assembly GCA_004363435.1 of Platanista minor. NCBI lineage: Eukaryota > Metazoa > Chordata > Mammalia > Artiodactyla > Platanistidae > Platanista > Platanista minor. Next base: position 4,219 of record RJWK010049827.1, on the reverse strand, counting down.
CCACCGCCGGGGGTCTGGTCATCATTCCACCCAACTACATGCTGCCTGTTTCACACACTCCCAGAAATGCAAACGTGTGCACACACGCACACATATGCACAGACTCCTGTCTGTGCAATCATTCTCACGTAAGCATGTGTGCGTATACACACACACACACACACACACACACACACACACACAGAGCCTTCACTAAACTAGGTCAGGCCCTCCAGCCAAAGTGAGGATGAACAGAACAGATGGAGGGATGTGGTGGCTCAGCAGACCAAGCCCTGAAAGAAGAGGACGGAGAGGAGAGACGGAGAGGGGACAGGGAGGGTATGGGCTGCAGGGAGGAATGGCAGCCTCAGGGTCCTCACTGCAGGGAGCCCTGGGTGTGAATCTGATGTCGACATTGGAAAGGCCAGACTCAGGCAGCCCTGCAGCAGCGTAGGTATGGCTTGCGAGGCGGGTGAGGATAAGAGTCGGCAGCTTCAGCACCTGGGGCCCTGGGGAAGGGTCACAGACCTGCTCTGAGCCTCCGTTTCCCCATCTGTAAAATGGGGATGATGATAGTTGATATCTCACGGGTCGGTTGTGGAGATGACGTGAGATGGAGTGTGGGGTGTGGAAGGACCTCGGAGGTCTGAATCGCGTGTAGGGTGATCATAACTGCTGTGCTCCCACCCTGCCCATGACAGTGAGCACAGACTAAGTGTGCACTCTATGGGGGGGGGGGAACAATAAGCCTCCAAAGTCTCCCCTGCTGCCACCCACCAAGTCCTTTAAAGCAAATTAAGACAAATCTCCAGAAGGTCCCTGTTGAAATACACATGGATTCCTGGGAAGGCTCTCCCATTATCTCTTTACCAGAGAGTAGTCATTAGGCTTGGTCAGTTGGAGGATTGGCTTTGATTTTAGAGATAGGTGTACAGGGGGGTATAGGAGAATGTGGTCTGGACGAAGAGCCCGGAACCCTCCAGGGACAGATGAGGACAGTCTGCAGGGGAGGGGATGAGCGGGGCAGAGTCGGGTTCAGATCGGGAGAATGTGGAGGATCCTCTCCAGCTGCAGGGGTGGGGTCCGAGGCAGGGGCCTCCTGGGCTTCACAGGCCAGCACAAGGGATTTGGGACAAGGGTGCAGGCTCAGATGAGGGATGACAGTGCAGGCCTGCAGTTTTCACACTGTTTTGTTTTTTTTTTTTGCGGCAGAATCCTGTTTTCATACATTTTACCCAGAAATAAAATACAGATCAAAGAGAAGGGAGCAGGGCTTTCCTGGTGGCGCAGCGGTTAAGAATCCACCTGCCAATGCAGGGGACACAGGTTCGAGCCCTGGTTCAGGAAGATCCCACATGCCACGGAGCAACTAAACCTGTGTGCCACAACTACTGAGCCTGTGCTCTGGAGCCCGTGAGCCACAACTGCTGAGCCCGCGTGCCACAACTACGGAAGCCCACGCGCCTAGAGCCCGTGCTCCGCAATGAAGAGTAGCCTCCGCTCACTGAAACTAGAGAAAGCCCACGTGCAGCAACAAAACCCAACACAGCCAAAAATAAATAAATTTATTTTTAAAAAAGGAGAGAGAAGGGAGCAGCCCTGACTCAAAAGGAGATTGGGAGGAAGGGGCAAAGATTTAATCAATCAACTCCCCCATTGCCCTCCCCATCATGGCATCTCCAAGACATCCCTGAAGGCCTTGGGCCCCCAGGGACCCAGTTTGCAAACCACCAGCCTTAATGTAAACAGCAGTGACCCTGAAGTCAATTCAGGCCATCTTACCTGAAGTCTCTAAGGTTGCTCCCAGCTGTGACATTCTAGGTGGTCTAGGGAGGGTGGCCAGGGACAATCTTTACTGCTGAGTGAGGGCCATGCTAATGTCATATGACTGGGGAGGGTTCAGCCAGGCTTTGATGTCACACCCCCTTCTCCCTGAGCCCTGACCCTGAGCTCAAGCACAGACCTCCATGGACACCTGGGGTTGATGCCCAAGAACCCGTGAGAGAGAACAAAGGATGAGGTGTGCGTCCAGTCCAAAGAGGGCCCACGATCCCCCTCTTCTCACAAGTCTCCCCACATGTATCTGATGCTTTCATTCCTGTATCATTTCCACGTGGGGTCAGTGGATGGATATCACATGGTCCAGGGTCAGCAGCCTGAGCCTGAGGCACATCTACTAGGTCCATCACTTCCCGGCTGAGCCTTCCCAAGCCATCAAGAAGCATTATCACATTTTCTCTCCTCAGTAACCCCGGGGGGCCAGGAGGGCAGAGATGATTATCCTCCTTATAAAGCTGAGAGAAGTAGGGCTCAGTGAGATGAAGGGACTCACCAAGGTCAACCTTGGCAGAGGTATACCTACGACCAGGTCTCCTCCCGGGTGCGACTTCTGTGGGGCTCAGCTGCCCAGCCTGCAAGGCTCTCTGCCCTAGGGACAGGTGGAGATGCCCAGGGTTCCACCTGGAGGGCAGTGGGTGCACAGGCCCATGATTGGCAAGAGAGGTTAGCTCCAAAGAGGCAGTGGGGCTGGGCACCAGGGCCTCAAGGGCCAGCAGAGGTCTTGACCCATCCTTGGGTGCTCAGCACCGCGCTGCCACTCAGGAGAATGAAGTTTGGCACCTAGTAATCGGGTCAGCAGGTAGACAAAAGCCACTGCTGCAGATGAACCATCACGACCTGGCCCCTCCCTCAAGGCAAGGACTGCAACAGACTCCCAGGAAGAAGACTCTGGCCCTTGGAGCAGAGGAAGAACTGGGGTCCGACAGACTCCCCTGGCTGTGTCCTAACCTCACACTCCAGGGCTGCATGGAAGGAAAGGAGGTTCTGGAGCCCTTGCGGGAGCCCCAGATCCAGGGTCTGGAGCAAGACTTGGAAGGAGAAGGGGTGGGGGAGGATAACGTGCTGTCTTATCAAAGGGTGGGGCATGCAGCAGGGACTCAGTGTTGGCAGAAGGAATGCAAAGCAGCTGGCACTGTCATCCCTCATCTGAGCCTGCATCCTTGTCCCAACTCCCTCGTGCTGGCCTGTGAAGCCCAGCAGGCCCCTGCCTCGGACCCCCCACTGCAGCTGGAGAGGATCCTCCACATCCCAGGCTGTGTTGTCTCCCCTGCCCGTTCCTCCTCCTCTCCCACTGATTCAATTATTCATCCAGTCGACTTCCCAGCGTTGTAGTTAATCTCTCTCTCCTCTCAGCAACTCCCAACCCCCCCGCCAAGTTTGGGGTGGGGGAAAAACGCTGGCGGGTTCCATGTGGTGTTGATTAGAGTATTGATCGTGGCTGCAGCCCTCGCGGTGCCCGCCTGGGCATCCATCAATGCCAGGTGGGGCAGGCTGGAGACTGGCCTCGGGGCTGGGTCCAGAGCCTGGGTCCAGACCAAAACGTGCCCAGAGCTGCTCCCCAGGGCGTGAGTAGGGGCGGGGTCAAGGTCAGCCCTGGCAGTCTTAGGTGTCCTCAGCGGTGCCGGGTTTGTTGCTACTTCAAATCCCGGGCACCTTGCCCTCCATCCTGCCTCCTGTTCCTCCGAACTTTCTCCTCTTTGCTCTCTGGCCTGTTGATTCGCAGCTGCCTTTACCTGGTCATTCTGGCTGATGGCAGTCCCATCACTTACTTACTGACTACCTCCCACGTGCTAGTCCTCTGCTCAGGGTTCTCCATTCTCACGGCCACCCAGAGAGGTTCGCCTCCTCTTTACCTGCAGAAGCTGAGGCTCACGGAGGTAAGGCGAGGTCAGGCTGCTGAGCAGAGGAGGGGCCAGGTCTGGATGTCACTTTTCCACCAGGCCACACCGCTCCCCTTGCAAAGGAGCAGTGACGCTCCTTTGAGCCGCTATGTGCCAGGGGCACGTTCTCCCTCTGACAACGCCTATTTATCTTGTGATGCAGAGGATCGCTATCCTCATTTTACAGGTGACGACAGTCAAGCAACTTGTCTCCGGGCTGAACGGAAGTGGCAGACCAGGGATTCGAACCCTGGTCTGTGAAACTCCAGACCCAAGCTGCTTATGCTTGCGTGGCAGTTCCCAGTTTAAAAGTCAGTTCACTGGGGCTTCCCTGGTGGCGCAGTGGTTGAGAGTCTGCCTGCCAATGCAGCAGACGCGGGTTCGTGCCTCGGTCCGGGAAGATCCCACATGCCGCGGAGCGGCTGGGCCTGTGAGCCATGGCCGCTGAGCCTGCACGTCCGAAACCTGTGCTCCGCAACGGAAGAGGTCACGGCAGTGAGAGGCCCGCGTACCGCAAAAAA
>RJWK010049826.1:0-16482 GCA_004363435.1 Platanista minor | reverse complement strand
AAAAAAAAAAAAAAAAAAAAAAAAAAAAAAAAAAAAAAAAAAAAAAAAAAAAAAAAAAAAAAAAAAAAAAAAAAAAAAAGCATAATCAAAAGTGGTTATTGTGCTGCAGCAAAAATTATTAACTATCAAAATTATCAAGTAGGATGCCTTTCCTGGTCCTCAACTTCCAAAACCAAATCCAGGAATCTGGTAAAAACAATGCCTGCCCAGGCATCCCCTTCTCTCTTCTCCTTAAAGAAGACCTTTTTTTTTTTTCTATTTTTTTTTTTTTTGGATTGCTGGAATAGAAGCCACGGTACCTCCCACAACAAGAGCAGGAAAGAAGAAAAAAAGTTCAATGTAAGGCAGAGCTGGAGGGACAGTTTTAGAGCACTGACATAGGAGAGATCCTGGAGCACAGGAAAATTGGAGGGTGGAGGAAGGGGCTTTTTTTTTTTTAATTTATTTATTTTTGGCTGTGTTGGGTCTTTGTTGCTCCATGTGGGCTTTCTCTAGTTGCAGCGAGCGGAGGCTACTCTTCTTTGCAGTGCGCGGGCTTCTCATTGCAGTAGCTTCTCTTGTTGTGGAGCACGGGCTCTAGGTGGCAGGCTTCAGTAGTTGTGGCACACGGGCTCGGTAGTTGTGGCTCATGGGCTTAGTTTCTCCGTGTCATGTGGGATCTTCCCAGACCAGGACTCAAACCCGTGTCCCCTGCATTGGCAGGTGGATTCTTAACCACTGCGCCACCAGGGAAGTCCCGGAAGGGGCTTTTAAACGGTGCTATCCCGTGTTATAAATCATATCCATCTAATGTTCTTCAATGAATAAAAGCAAAGAACGTAATCATTTTTTAAAATTTCCTTGCTATTGATTCACTTTGTTATAAAGCAGAAACTAACACACCATTGGAAAGCAATTATACTCCAACAAAGATGATAAAGAAAAAAAATTTCCTTGCTGCTAAATTCTGCCTCTGGAATGTGTCTTTGTTTGGAAAATAAGCAGTGTGGATCCCTAGATATATAGGAATTAAGTCATCGTCATCCTCCTCATCATTATCATCAGTATTTATTTGTAGACTTGAGATTACAGGATGAAGGGGTAAAATCACTTTCATGACTTATAACATTTTTCTGTTTAGAAAGACTGCTCTGGTTTACATTGGTTTGGCTCCCTTTCAAAAGAATCAGTCTTCTTATGTGCCAGAGCCTAAAGCTGTTTGAGGTACATTGGTCATCAAGCATCGGTCTCTGCAAACCTGAGTATGTGTCAGGGCTTTCTGCTGATGAAACTCACAGAATCTTTGGGGAGAAGGGAGGCAACAAGAGAAGGCTATAGTTTTTCACAAGCAGCAAAGGCAAAACAAGCCCTTGACAGCTGTTCTCTCCCCAGCCCCCTTCCTGGCCCTCTGGTAGTCATATCGTAGAGGCCAGTCCTTTATGTTCACTGTCTCAGCAACTCCTCAGTATGTGTACACAACTACATCACAAATCGCAAAAAAATCAAGTCTAGATCAAAAAATCAAATCAAACTGATGAGAACAGCAGCTTCAGCCTTGAAGAGGTACAATTCTTAGAAACTCCTCAGAGGAGTTCTGCTTTCACACAGGGTTCAAACAAACAGGAGATCTGTTATCTTCTTGACCTGAATACCTAATGAAAAGCTAAAAGCAGATGACATCTGTATTAGCTCAAGGTTACAATTAAATGGAAAGCAAAATTTAGAACAACAGCAAAACCATGATACAGATCAGTTCACAAGAGTCATGTAACATTATCATCTCTATAAATAAATAATGCCCCTGGCTGGAGTAAATAAATAGGAAACATCTATCTTTGCATTATAAATGGCAATAGAAATGAGGATATTCACACTTACAAAAGGAGTGGCCACTCTAGTACCTCATTCTAATTAAAGAATAAAATAAAATATAAGAAATATAGAAAAATAAATGTTTTGGTCAATCTATACTGATGAAAGTCATGGAGACATACTGTACCTTCTGAACACAGCAATAATTCACAACACAGCCACTAGAGCCAAGGCAATGTGTTGAATAAGTTTTGTGTGACATTGGAATCTCTTTAGTAAGATACGATAAATGTTTCTGGAAATGTGAAATTCAAGGGTGTCATGAAGTGAGTGGCTTTAAAAAAAAATTATTTGACATATTTAAGTCATTTTAAAGGGAGGCTTGAAGCTCTGTTGAATAGATTAAATTTGACAGAAAGTTCTAATTCAGAAGCATTAGAGGAAAAGAATTTTGGAAGCCTAAGATAGAGGGCAACAGAAGATAGTGAATCCTGAAGCAGTCACCCTTACCCAGACACACCACCACCACCACCACTACCATGTACTGCGAACATACATGCAGGTTTTTAAATATGTCATAAACAGCCATGAATGGGAGAGAAATGTTTTAGCACCTAGGAGACCCACTGGGTGGCCTGAACTTGGAAAGCCTGTGATGAGTAGCTGGCTTCAGCAAGCTTGTTTGCAAATAAAGCTTGGCACTTTTTAGAACTAGGGTGAAATCATCCCAGCCCATGCAATCAGCACCAGCATCCCTCTGCTCTCTCTGTTCCCATTGGCCTCCTCCTGAGTCACTCCTCTTCCTGCCAAATGCCAAGACCCTCTTATGGACAGGAAGGGAAGTGGGGAAAGGGGCATATAACAGAGGAGTGAACCTTGCTTTATCATCTTGAAAGAGGGCTGCTAAATAAGCCCCTAGAAGTGTCTTGTTTCATTTTGTTGAAATGCTTGCACTCTAACAAGACATCAGCCTTGATTCCTTATATTGACAGATGAAAAGAGAATAGGATATGTACTCATATCTCTAGCATATGGTATCAGCTTTTTAAGAAATTAAGTCATCTAAGTACTTTTTAAAAAAATTATGGGTTTTATTTCATGAAAATAAGCACCCCTTCTTCCTCCTTCTGTGCTATACCACAAACTTCCCAGGGTAATTTATTCTCTAGATCCCTCTTAGAAGACAGGGACTGAGAACATTCATTACAAAGAAGGACTAATTGAAGAGCATTTCCTTTAGTTAGTCCTGTAGGTATAAAACTGCTTCTATGTTAGTAAGGACTCTCTACCCAAATACCACGAAATAAATTTTTTAAACAGAATCCTTCCTTCTACAATCTTGGGCTCCTATCCTGCTTAAAGCAAAGATGGAAACTTGGTACAAGAGACACTGTACCTCTAGGAACATAAGCTAAATGCACTACAAACACTCTGCCTCACTACCCTGGTTTGAGTGTCCTCTCATCCTTCCATTTATTTCCTGTTCTGGGACGCACAGGAGTTAAAAGTTTTGGACCACAATGGCTGAGGGATTAAAAACGGATTTGCTTGCTAGTGGTAGTTCTTAATCTGCTGCAAAAACAAAAAAAAACAAAAAAAACAAAGGGAAAGTTTCATGCTAGATATTAAAATGCAAGCTTTACCGTGACTTGAAATCCTTTCAAGGAAATACTCAAGGGAATGGAGAAATCAGCCCACAATCGATTAGGAATAGATGGAAAGTGCTTTGACATTAAAAAAAAAAAAGAAAAAGAAAAACCACCATCATCCTCAGGACTCACTGACAATTGACAAATAGAAGGGAGAAACAATTGCCTGAGATACATCATGACTCCAAGAGATTTGAAGAGAACAGGCACTGGGGCTGTGTCTCCAAGGGAATTGTGCTACATAGCAGTGGTTCTCAAAGTGTGGTCCCAGACCAGCAGCATCAGCATCACCTGGAACTTCTTAGAAACATTCATTCTAGGGCTCTGCTTTACCTACCTAGGTAGATGATTCTAATACTTGCTAAAGTTTGAGAAACACTGGAGTTACGTTTTGGTAGGGCTTTCATTTCCATATTGTATCACCCATAGTGTGTGTGTGTGTGTGTGTGTGTGTGTGTGTGTGTGTGTGTTTAAAACTTTAGAAGAGGATATTAACCTTTAAATTTTTGCTTGTTTTAATCCAGGGATGCCAGTGGAGGGAGTAATAAACTCAAAAGTGGGATCAATAAATAACAATAAGTAACCTTAAAATGATAGAAAAAAGGTCAATAGGAAAATATGCAAACTGCTTTTTTTATATTCATTTTCTTAACAGTCAATTGTGAGTCCCTTGAAATTCTATTGATTTAAAAATCATATTTATTTTCATTTGGAAAGAACCTTAGGAACATCTGTTACCTTCTCATTTTACAGCTGAGGAACCTGATGGGGTAAGGAGTTTCTGACATGCTTGTTAAACAGAAATTCACAATCCAGGTTCTGAGGAAGAGAGAAGGCAGGTAAAAGTTTAACTTGAGTAGACATTCTTGATTTGGAAGAAAAATAAAATATTTATCCTCATTCTATGAAATTAAGTGGTTCATTTAACTGTCTTCCCCATCTCCTGGCTACTGCCAGAGACTGGTGGCTAAGACTGAGATCTTCAGAGGAACACATGCTCTCTTGGGAGGCCATGGATCAGCAGAGCAGACCGTGGCACCAGTTGCAGCGCTGCCTTTGCCAAGGGAATGGAAGAGCCTTTTCACTCCCTGCTTCTTCCCTCCTCCATGACAGGCATAGCACTAGCAACAGCCCTCACCCTCCTTCTGTAAGTGCACGCTTCAAATCCGGAAGGAAATCTCAAGGAACTTGCCCAGAGAGGATTGCTCTTGAGTGAGTAAAGGAATAAACTTTATTATAATTATTAACCACTTTTATTTTATTTATGCACGATATTCCTCCTTCTTTCATAAGGTTTTTAAGGGGGGACTTTGTTTTTAAGGGCTGGGTATCTGTCCCATCTGCTACCAGACCTCAACATCTTCACAAACCAAGGGGAGGGAGAGTCAGACCCGGACCCATGTCTCAGTCCTTCCTACAGTGATGAGTTCACTGCCCTGCACAGAATAAGAGATCCATGAATATTTGGTGAATTACTAAGTGAATGTGAGAGAAGAATGAGGTAACTTGGCAATGGAAAGCGTACAGAAATTTTCCCATTTGTCAGAGGAGAGGGATAGTCCCTAAGAGTTGAATCCTTTGTTTTTTACTTTTAGGAGTAAAGATAATAAGAGTACATAAAGTCATGTTAGGATCACCCTGAAGTAAAGCATGACAAACCAGATCCTTATGTGTCTCTGAGTCTGGGTGAAGAGATCTTCCACATTTCCAGGGAGGAAGGTACCTTGGGTTTGGAAATGTTCCAAGCCAGAGTCCAGGCAATCTTCACCATTGGGATGAGTTATGGTTCCAACTGAAAATGAAAACTCAGAGCTAACAAAAAAAGCAATGCTAACAAAAAAAAGCAATGGTGAGATCACAATAAGATTTGGAAACAAATTATGTTATATGCCATCATATAACATATAAGGTGTCTGCTAATAGTATGAAAGCTCAATACCTATTATCCGGAGGAGTATAAAACTCAAGTGTCAGATAAACTCTCCATTGCAGTACTCCTAATAATTCTGTTATTTTTCCTACTACAACTTCTATGATAGCTTTCAAGTGACTAAATGAATTAATACATTTTTTTTTTTCATTCTGCCTGGGCCTCTTGCTATTTAAAGTCTTAATAAACAGTGAAGTAGACAAGATGTTGATCGTTGGGAGAAAAAAGGATGGGAGGCAAATGACTTTGGAAGCAAATCAATAGCTGATTTAATTTAGAAAAAAGAGAACTATTTAAAGAAAAAAATCTGCAATTTATTTTTTTAATCATTATACTTGTGCTCAAAAAACTTGCAGTGCAATATATTAAGATTTTATATGTTAGCTTCAGTAATAACTGATTGGAAAATGTAAAACAAATATCTTTAATATATTAATAGCTTGGACTTCTCTAAATATTACATGTGACACATAGTAACCAACTGATAATCTTGTCAAGGTGTTTTAAGTTCTGACACCTTGGTTTGCAAATCTATTAGGAAAGCCATATAAATGACATTAGAAATAACTTCCTGTGGGCAAATTTTTTAAAGTAAGGACAAATAAAAATATCTTGGCTGAGAATCATGGAGATTGTGGGGAAGTAATATTCTTGAAACTGAGTCCTCCTAAAACTGAGTTCTCTTACAGAGTTTATGAGTAACCTCTTAATCCAAAACTGTATTCTCTTTCTTGTCCTGCCCTTATTCCCCTCAGGACTGAAGTATCAAAGGATGGGGGCGGAGGGATTGAAACCAAGCAGGACCCTCTGGGGCTTTCCCAGTACAAAAGCTACTCCATGTCCCCCATTTCCTGTTTGTAGAAAAAAGGCTTTAGTTTCCTAGGCCTTCCCCTAGTTCCAAAGAGCAGACTCACACGTTAATGACTAGAAAAATAGAGTCACAAGACATCCTAGTTTGTCCTAAAGGGATATAGATAACAATCTGATGCGTACTTTGAGTTGTTCTGGAGAAACTAAGACCCCCATCCAGGTGGAGGATGGTGACTACATACTGATCACAAGCATGTAGACCCCAGACTGGTTGGAACCAGAAGTTTGATGATCGAGATTCCGGAAACATGACCCTGTTACCAACCAACCAATCAGAACAGGGTCCATGAGCTGGTCACACATCCTACAACCCTCTCCCCTTTCACTGTCTTTAAAAACCCTTGCCTGAAAGCCATAAGGGAGTTTGGGTCTTTCGAACATGAGTTGCCTGTTCTCCTTGCTTGACACCCTGCAAATAAACCCTTACTTTGCTGCAAACACCCACTGTCAGAGTTTGGCTTTGTGCACCGGGGGCACACGAGCCCTTGCTTGGTAGTATTCTGTTTCAGGCAGGGATTGATAAACATGATCTGAATGCTGAAATTCTCTCTGTTCCTTTTTCTGATGGCCCTTCTTCCTCTTTGATTTCCAGATTGGTTTTTGTTTATTTGGAAGCTCATATAAGCCCAGTGAGGGCAGGGGACATGTCTGTGATGTTTATTCCCGTATCCTCAGCAGCTAATGTAGTTCCTGATGCATGTCGGTACAATGCAAGTTGGAGAAAGAAAGGGATAAAAGAAAGAATACTTTCTGTTGACATATTTAAAATATGCTTGATGGGTCATTTCCTTGAAAGAAAAGCAATAAGCCTTAAAGTTTTACAGCCACAGTCATTGACTAGTGGTCAGGGTTTATGAATAGTAATATATATATATATATATATATATATAATATACTGAATCTTCTTCTTGTTTATGATATTTAAGCCTAAACCATGTTGCAACAAGAATAGGGAATGCACTAACAAATTATGCACTGTAAATTTGCAGAGGCATATGATTATTCATACTTACTCAAAGAATGTATTTTTTTTAATCTTAAAATAATTTTTATATTTGTGTCTATTGTTGTGTTTGGACCAAAAATTCTTTAGTATATATATTTAATTGGAATAGACCGCTGCACCTGATGACTGTACCATCACACTGTGAGTGAGAAGATGTCACCAGGGAACCAGAAGCTTCTCCTTTGCCTGCTTAGCTAACAAGGCTGAGCAAACACTGACATCTAACTCCCCCTTTGCTCTCAGATCCCATGATCTAAGAGGAACTCAAATTACACTCTTTTAAAACAACAAAAAAAGTGCATGTAAGTTTTCAGTCTTTTATAAATAATATATTTTCAGAACTCAGCTGCATTCAAAATTTCAGCTGGCAACTGAGTTGCGTATCATAAATGGAGTCAGTACTTTACACAGATACTCAGATATTTGACTGATGCTTCAAAATTGCTGATCCAGAATTCCTATGCAGGCAAGAAGTTGGATTGAGAAGAGAAATATAAAATTATCTTTGAACTAATGAGGAAGTATAGAGGCTTCCAGGGTGGTGCATAAGACAAGGGTGTTAGTGGTGGTGGTGGTCCTGGTGGTTGTGATAATAGTGGGATAAATTTGTTGAAGGGATAGGATGAGCTTCCATGGTACTTGTGGCATTTGAAATAGATCTAAGAAGCAAAGAATTGTGGAATGCAGAGTCTGTTCCAGAACAGCTGAAAGTGTGGTGTGGCTGGAGCACGGCTGTAAAGAGAGGGAAGGAAGAGGGCTGAGGCTGAGTGGGAAAGTCAGAGCACATTTTATGGAAGGTCTTGGGTGTCTTTGTCAGGAGTTTAGATTTGTTCTCCAGGCAATATTAAAGGTTGTAAGCAGGAGAGTGAAATGAACAAATTGTGTTTTAGAAAACTCTGGTCGTAGATAGAGAAAGAATTAGGTTAGAGAGACCAGGAGAGAGGAGGCTATTGCAAAAGTCCTGGTAAGAAATGACAACAGTCTGAACTAGGGCAGCAGTGTAAAGACATTTCAAAGGTAGAATTCACAGGATTTGGCTTCACAGCCAAATGAATGCTCTTTAAAATGAATGTTCTTTCATTTTAAAATGAAGGAATCCTGGTTCAGTTTTGGATATGTTGACGTTTAAAGTGCAGATAAAATATTGAGGGAGAGTCCAGAAGCAGGACATGAAATGGTTAGGTAGAAAGCTCAAGAGAGAGGTTAGGGTTATCAATTTGAAAATTATCCAAATACAAAAGACAGTTAACGTCACAATTATGGATGAGATGGTCCAGGGAGCATGTGAAAAATGAAAACTGGAAAGGGCTCGGAACAAAATTCTGGGGGGTACCAATATTTAACAATGAGTCAGATTGTGATGGTGGTTACATGAATCTGTATAATTTCATAGTACTGGACACTGCCCTTCCCCCCATAAGGGTGCGTGTAAAAACTGGTGAAATCCAAGTAAGGTCTGTAGTTGAGATAATAGTACTGTACTGGTATAAATTTCATTTTTGATAAAGTACTATGGTTATATAAGATGTTATTTTGGAGGAAAGCTGGGTGAAGGGTCCACTGAACCACTACTTCTGCATCTTCTTTGTGTTTATTTCAAAATAAAAAAAAATTTTATTTTTTAAAAACGAGGCTGCCGCAGAATCACTGTGGATAGCCTTGGATATGCCCATTTAGATAGGGCTGACCCAAAGTTGCTGGATAACTTAGAATAAGATATTGTGTGCTGATATTTTATGGTTCTCTTGAGCAGCGATCTAATTTCAGGCTAATTTCAAAAGAATGCAACCAACTGCACAAGCTAAAACAACTGTGACATTCCTGCTACAGTCTGTCTCCAGCCAATAACAACCCTAAATCTTTATAGGAACAAAGAAGAGAATCAGGCAGAGGCAGAGAAGACTAGAAGGGAAAATTCTAGAAGGGGGTGAAACAAGAGGAAGTAGCCCCTGCATTTCTCTGTGGCTCTGGGTATCTAAGAGAGTAACACCTGTTCAACCCAACACCTGGTTTATTCCCAGACACTAGGAAAAAGAATTGTATTTCATTCAGACACTTCCATAGAAAAATTAACAAAGGAAAAGTAAAATCAGCTAGTTTTTCTTTTTGGTTGTTGTTGCTTTCAGAAAACATAAAAATCATTAATAATCTTTAGATGTAGCCTATTCTCATAGATCCTTCAGGATGTAAGGATCGTTTGAAGTGATTTAGTGCCGTGCTACTCAAAATGTGGTCTGTGGACCAGAACCATTGACATTCCCTGGGGGCTTGCCAGAAATGCAGAATCTCAGGCCCCACCCCAGACCTATGGAATCTGAATCTGTTTTTTAAAGCCTTCAGAGGACGTGTATGCACGTTGAAGAATGCAGAGCCCTGGTCTAGCCAATCCTGCCCTTCCTTCTACCACCTTCATAAGCATCAACAGAAAATTAATAAAGAGGTCACTTCGTGCCAGCACATGGGAAAATAACCTCCCATACACAAAAAGGGCAGTGGGAATAAAATTAATTTTTTAATTCCCCAGGAACAAAATCACATTTTCAAAAAAAGTCTTCCTCTTCCACATTATGGTCTGCTTTCCTGCTGCTGATTTCGGGTTAGCAGCTGAGAGGCAGCAGGCTCTGGAGCTTTGTCAGTCACCAGGCAACCCCTGTGGGTGAGGGAAGGGCTCACCCTATGGCCCTTGCAGCTTCCACTTGTCCATGGCCATGAGCTTCCTCTTCACTTTGGTGGGGAAGCTGCTCGAAGTGGACTGGAGCACAGAAAGAGCCCAGAGGGGAGAGAGGAGTCAGGGATTCTACATCCTGGGATGTGTCCTGTCTGACAGCAGTGCCTCCTTCAGACTGTGGTGTTGGAATCCATTTTTTTCCCCCAATAACTGAGTCACTGCTGGACAGGTTGTTTAACAGAGAAGTAGCAAATATATTGCCCTCAGGAGCTATGACTCCTGAGACCTGGGTTAGCCAAGCCCCTTCATGGCAGGTCACCTCACTGAGCCTCTGTTTCCTCTTCCATAAGATGTGGGTAGTGTTTGCCACGTGTCTGGTGTGAGGGCTGGAGTGATAATAACAGCCACCTAAAATGAAGGGTCGTAGGGACCGCACAAGGTGATATCTGCCCAAGCATGCTGACACCCGTGAAGCATCACACAGCATAAAATATATTTATTATTGATATTCATGATATCAGGAATTGATCTTAAAATCAAAGAACAAATATATTGATTGTAAATATATCTATCGTAATCAGTATAGCTTGATTATAAGAATATTGTAATATAATTTAAAAAGTAAATAGTAGCAATAAATAGTAAAGTTTAGAAAGCTTTCAGTTTTGGTTTTCCATCAGAATGAAAGAGGACTTTTGAAGGATGCAAGGATTTAAAAAATAACTATGGTAGTTAATGTTCCCTGAGATTTATGAACTATACTCTTTATGATCTATTAGGTGGCACCATATGAAAGTGCTTGTATCAGCGCTTCATGTGGTTCTACCTAATATTTGCACTATAGTAAATTTTTAAAACGAATGACAATTTCCTCTAGTGGTGATTTTGTTTGAAAACATCAAGGGTTCTGATTCAGGACGTCATTTTTGTTAGAAAGTTAAGAAGTATCACCCTTAAAAAGACAAATTCTTTTGACCATTTGAGGTTCTGCTTACTTTAATGCATTTTGTTCCCAAATGTTTGAGGTAATGCAGATGGCATGCATTATTCAGAAGACTGGAGTAGAAACATATACTTTGATTTGCTTTCAGCTGGAACCAATTACATTATATTAATGTTGAAATTGATACAGGTAACATTACTAAGTGAATGTGCAATACTATTACACGGTGAATTTTAGCTCCATGTTAGTATGTCTGTGCCTAAAGCAAGTATTAGAGAAATACAGCAGCTCCCATGACATTTCTGGGCAGAGTAATCTAACTACAGATTTCCAAGTTATAACTGAAGTTTTATAGCCTGCATCACATCTCAAAAGTTTCTTTGTCTATGGAGGTATTAAATAAAGGACTACAGGGATAATAGGAAAGGGTCGCTTTGGGTTTCAGTAGTGACTATTCCAACACAACAAAATAAATATAGATGTAAATTTCAGAACTTAAGGGCAGGGGAGGAGGTCGGGGTAGGGGGTGGGGGAAAATTCTTACCACTTTACGTAAAAAACTCTTTTATTTGACAAGTTGATTCACTTGCCTATATGGCACAGCACACTTCTTCAAAGATTTTCACAGATCTATAAAATAGGGAGAGTAATACCCACAGGGTGATGCTGAGAGTGAAATGATGCAATATGTATACAAAGTGCCTAGCACAATGCTCGGTACCTGGGAGACACTAAACAGTTGTTCGTTTTCTTGTGTGCAGTCCTTCTCCAGTGTCTCTCATCTCAGTAAATAGCACTTAGAGGCACAATCAGTTGCTTAACCCCCAAATCTGAAAAATATGCTTAATTCCTTCCTCTCCACCTCTCCTCCCCACTCCCCAACTCCAGGGAACTTATTAAGGTAGGTACAAGACTAATCACTCTGGGGCTGCTGGTTTAGTTTTACATGTTCCTTTAATGGCAATAAAGGAATCTTCTCCAAAGATCAAAACTGTTAATTCCAGTTTAATATATGTATATTAAATATATAATATATGTAATATTATAATATATGTAATATTATAATATGTATTATATATATTGTAACATTTTAAAATTTGTTTTTACTAATATTTATTTATTTACTTATTTATTTATTTTTGGCTGCATTGAGTCTCAGTTGCGGCACGTGGGATCTTTGTTGTGGCGTGCGGGATCTTTCACTGCGGTGTGCGGGCTTTTCTCTCTAGCTGTGTCTCGGGCTCTCTAGTTGTGGCTCGCATGCTCAGTAGTTGTGGCACACAACTGGCTTAGTTGCCCTGCAGCATGTGGGATCTTAGTTTCCCGACCAGGGATCGAACCCGAGTCCCCTGCATTAGAAGGCAGATTCTTAACCACTGGACCACCAGGGAAGTCCCATTATAATATTTTATATATATTTAGTATTTAAATCACCTAAGTAACTGCAAAGTAGCTACTCTGCATCTACATATTCAGCATCTACTACGTTCAAAGTATTTTTAAAGTTTAACAGCCTCTTAAATAGTGCTTACAATATGCCAGGCACATTTAATTTAATGGAACAATTTTTTCCTAAGCACTTTACACATACTAACCCATGAAGTAGTCATTATCATTACCTCGTTTTACCAGTGAGGAAATGGTGATACAGATGGGTAAAGTAAATTTGCCTAAGATCACAGAGCCGACATGACAGACTCAGAACTTGAATTCAGGCAGCTGGTTTTAGGGTCTCTGCTCTTAACCACTCCAAACTGCTGCCTCTTTGTAGGGTACAGAGTGTTGCGCACATTATCTTATTTAATGGCTAGCACAGTCCTCCAAAGTAGTTATTGTTATCCCAATTATATAAAGGTGAGAACTGAAGCTTTGAGGGTAAATTGCCCAAGTTTATGTAGGTAGTAGGTAATACTGGTAAGGATTCTAACATGAGCCCATTTGAGAGTTCATGATTCAAGTATATGTTTATTTTCGGAGCTAAATTGAAGAAACCACCAAATTTCTAGTCTTGGTAAAATTTTCTTTAGTAGGATGTTTCAGATTCTTCCAAAGGATGTCACCTCTTGGGAACTAGATAACCAACAGGACACTGTGTTATAGTAGGAAATGCTGACTTTTTAAAGTCAAAGATTCCAGTTTAAATTATAGCTCTACCACTTACTGGCCAAGAGATTTTGATCATGTTACTGAATGTAAATAAACCTCATTCCATATGGTTTTTGGAGGAATTCAAAGATATTATATGGAAACTACTCATACTGGACATACAGTGGTAGTTATTACACAAAATGTTAATTTCAACAAAATAATTCTGAAAATCTTTGGGAATCTTAGCTTTGTCAGATACTTGCTGTGTGGTTTAGAATATATTACGTAAACCTTCTGAGCTTCCATTCTTCATCTTACAATTGCCTCCTTATTGATTCATTGTTGAGGAGGTGGGATTGAAATAAAATGGCCAGTAGAGGACCTTCCACAGAGTTGGGCTTCACAAAAATGATATTTATTACTATCTCCCCAAATTTATTTTTTCAAAAAATTTAATACAAACTGTTTTTATCTAAAAGAATTAAACAAATTCCAAAAGTCCTTACTTAACTTACTCTGATGGAATAACTTATAGACTCTGAGAGTAGGCTTAATATATACACAGTTTTCTGTGGGCTGTTTTAAACTTGAATTTGTTAGCATTTTAATTTCTGTCACTTCAGAACTGCATAAGAAGCACCCCACTGTTACAATCAAGCCTTGTGACTAAATAAAGTTCAGTGATGCTTAGTTATGCTGTGATCTGACACCATGGGACTTGTCTATATGTAAATTAAAATAAAGAAATTTTTTGGATGGCAGAACTGGCTCTTTTAAAAGAAATAGGCATTCTGAAGATCTGCTTCTGTCCCGAATGTGATTTTTTTAAGAGCCAATAACTTTTTTTGTTGGTAATAACAATACTTAAGTGGTCCAGACAAACTGGGACTCTAGGAAAAAATAAATTCAAATTTATGAGATTTCTCATCTTCATATATTAGTTATGGCACCAAGTATTTGCAGCTCTATTAGGAAGATAATATTGCTTAAAGTTTGTATTACTTTAGGAAAAGAGACTTTATTTTTAAAGCAACATCATCAGTTAGCAATCCAAACATGCAAAAAAGACTAAGAAACACAGACTGTTCAGGAAATAAATATGACTGAACAACAAAGAAAGAATTTCTGGATAGAATTGTTTGAAATTTTTAACTGTAAAATGTAACCCTTGGTGTATTTTTGCAAAGTTTCATAAAATAGCAGACTTTTCTTTTTTTTTTTTTCCATGAATAGCATCTCTGTGTCTGAACTCTCTATGAACTGATGCATTCAGATCTGTGTCAAGTATTATGTCATCTGCTGTAACATCAGTTTTGGAGACCATCGAGCTGGGATGCGTCAGCCCCAAGTACTGAGAGTGCTGAGGATGGAATTTCTGGACCTAGATCTTTCTATCCAAATTGCCTGAATATGCCAGAAAAGAATTAGCTGTTCTGGAAGGGGAATCCCCCCAAGACAATCGAGGCTGTCCAACAAAGAATTCCTGGTGTTCAGTGGATTTTTACCAGCAATTCATCACACATTTTTCTTCTTAGCTTCCCCATAGGTGATATACTCAAGAAGGGGAAGGGAGCCACGTCTAACTAGCCAACCAGCACTAAAGATATCCTCTTCCCTTGATGCTTGTAATCCCTAATTACACAGAACTTGGAAAACCTTTACAAGTATACATGGAATACTTAAATATAATCACCATTTTAATAATGCAGAAAATGAAACTGCTTTGCTGTTTTATCCAGGGGTTCTTTCACATTCCACTTACAGATTTCTCCTACAAAAAGTCAAGCTGTGTTGAAACAGAAGTTCAAACTTCAGGTGTATTCTTGCTAGTCTTTGACTGAAGGGCATTGACATTTTCTTTGAGTCTCCATCTCCACCTCTTGTAGAAAATCTGATTCTCTCATCCAAATGTCCAGACATTCCCAAGGGGGTTACAGTCTTAAGGACACCCTGTTTCTGAGCCTTTGCTTTCCCTAATTTAGTTCAGTTCAGCATCATTAGCATATTTGTCTTCTTCTGGACCATGTAAGCAAGACATACTGAGGCTCTTCCAAAATTTCTAGCCAAAATTAAACAAAAACAAAACACAATGCATTTTTTGGAAAACTGCACTAAAGGATTCAGGAAATCTAGGCTTCGTACATCACGATAGCAAAAACAGTTTCAAATGCAAAAGGAGGCAACTTTTTTCTTCTGAGTTTTTTGTCAATCTACCAGGTTGCCTGTCTTCTCCTCTCTTAGTGTGCACTGCTTCTCATTCCTCACTCCACTTGTTGCCAATCTTTCCTCATCTCTAATACAGTAACAGTATTACAAAATGCTGTGAATATTCTTTCATTTATTCGTCTCATTTGCCTGTGTCCTCTGGGACTCACCTTGACTATAAGTGGCTTATGTTTCCTGAAGCCAGGTAGAATAAGAATTTTGGTGTCTGGTGTTAAACTCCACCTAATATGCATACAAGTATATAGGAAATAAGGTAGTTTACTGAGCAAGTCATTAGCCTCTTTATAATATAAAAAAGTATCAATTTGACCAGAACTAAGCCAAATCAGGTTAGTAAAAAATGTTAAAGGAATTGTTTTCCATAGTTTAATTAATAGATTTTTAAAAGGATATTTATGTATTTGCTAAAGAACAGACTGTATACTTTATATGGAAATATGGAATTTACAAAGACTACATATGTATCTCTAACTCTATGGGTAAGAAATTACTTTTATCTACTTATTATTCAATTTTTAAAATGCTGCATTTGTCCATCACCCACTATTTGGTCTGCAAGAGGAAAATTATACTGTACTAAGAACATCACAGTTATTGATCTTTTATCAAATGCATGCTTTTCATAGATGAACAGTTTAACAAAGGAAAATATAATATCATAGACCTAGCCTCATGTAGAACTTTTAGAATATTATCACATTAGTCCTCAACATAATGCACTTACCAGGAGTTTTATTTTATACTGAGTCATCCTATTGATTTCAACATGAGTTTGGACCAATTAGGTTATATCCCCAGTGATAAGCTAGATCAGTTCATGAGAGGGATGCATTAATAACTAACTCACTTCATGTCTAAAATAATTTAGACACTTTTCCTCTTAATGATATTCATAATTATGTGATACACTCTTTGGGTTTTCTAACCCCCTTGACAATATCATATAATAGATGAAGAGAAAAATACAATATATTTTCAGCATGTGGATAAAACAATCTGGGCAACCTGGATGAAATTGAATCTATTATAATTTATAAAACTTTTAGCACATTCATGTAACTAAAATGCTGGCTTCTACTTAAGTCTTTTACATTATCACCCAGGAATTGTAATTATAGTGGCTATGACATGCCTAAATACTTAAATAGGCATATATCATTCCTAAAATTCACTAATAAGTATTGATAGATTTTCCTTCTGAGAACACTTGTGTTATCAAAATAATTCTATGTAATATTATTGTTTTTATTAGTGGCACTCTGACAGAGTTAAAATAGTATTCACATTTCCTTTTTTTTTTTTTTTTTTTTA